>BLSH010008488.1:1701436-1737438 GCA_018402905.1 Glandirana rugosa
TTTTTGTAGGGCACTTGCCCTAGTTTGAAGATGATTTTAGAACAGTTATATGGCTTCTACCGTTAATTAATACTTTTCAGACACAGTTTGAAGATGATCCACATTCACCTCCATTTTTGCATTTTTTAAGTTTTTATTTTTTTAAAAATATTTAAAGTTATTTCCCTGTCCCCATTTTTTTGTAGGGCACTTGCCCTACCCTTACCCCCATTTTACTTCCTTTTGCAGCCCTCTGGGGCTTTCCAGGACTTTCCTACAGCCATTTTTGTGCCTAAAAGTTCGGGTCCCCATTGATTTCAATGGGGTTCGTTGTCCGTGCGATCGTTCGGGTTCCGTCCGGACCCGGACCCGGACTTTGTCCCGAAGTTCGGACGGACCAGCAGAACCCGAACTTCCAGGTGTTCGCTCAACTCTAGTCACATGCACTTCTCTTTTTGATTACAAGTGACAACTCTCAAACGGGCATGGTCCAGCATTGTCACTATCATAAAGCAGGTCCAGAGCATAAATTTGCAGCCATAGCTAGAGCGAGTGCACATAGACAGGGCATGGCTAAAAAGAAGTTGGAGGAGAACAGCTGTGCTGAGATGTAAAAACAAATAAATAAAAAGGTGAAAACAGTATTTTAAAAAGTTGTTTATGATAAACGTATACTCTGTGTTGACAGGCTTTAGCCTTGTCTTGATGGAATCAGTTTGATATTAATCAAAGATACTTCTAGAATCAATCAGAATTCATTGAAAGGTACATTTGAGCTGCAGTTGACCTCCTTCTGTCCTGCATTTCATGCTTTAAGCATGAAGTATGAGAATGAAAAATCCATCTAACTTAAATAAAACTCATCAACAAATGCTCATAATGCCATCCAATTTGTTTTTTAGTTTGTTTTAAACATGAAAGGTTAGCTATCACAGGGACAACAGAGACTAGACACTTGTATAACTTTCCTCCTAATAGTGCAACAGGTTCTAATGTCAGCGTGTTCAGTTAAGCTTTGACAATAAAACCTGGAAGCTGATTGGTTTCTATGTAGAGATACACCAGATTTTGCACTCTCCAGCTGTAGTAAATTCCCCCATCCATTATGTTTTCCTTTGTTTCATTACTGAAACAGTGCTGACTTAACAGTGTAGTCAAAAAATGGCTCCTAACAATACATGGGCAGCAAAGGAAAAGCATTACAATATTTGGGATACAACAGCCAATCATGAAAATGCACATGCTGTAAATGGGCAAAATGACTATTTGCAAACAACTAATGGACAGTCATGACAATTTACAAGCAGAACATGGACAATTATGACAGATTGTGGGCAGCAAACTTTGCTAAGATGCAGGAGCATTTTTTTGAATGTACAATCAGCAAATGAGCAATCATGATAATTTGTGGGCAATATATGGGCAATCATGAGACTTTGTGGGTAACAAACAGGCAAATGTTACAATACATGGGAATACAGTATGTGGCCCATAAATGGACAATCTTTACAATATACTGGAAACATATGGGAAATTCAACAATTCATGGACAACTAATGGGCTGTCATTACAGCATGTGGACAAAAAACAGTCAATTGTTTATTTATGCCATGTTCTTTACAGTACCTAACCACATTGTTCCAATTAATGAGGGTCTTTTTTTGGCACAAGAGCATCGCTGGGATAGGTGGAAGGAGATCATTGCACCCTTCATTTGACCCTTTGGCTTGAAAACAATGTTTTTGCTAAAATATGCTCATTACTAGGCTTGATCTATTTAACCACTTGAAGCCCGGCCGGCTTTGTTAACCTGACTGGGCGTCTATTGACGTCCTCAGGATAATCTGCGATTGCGCGCATCGTGGCGATTGGTGGTGCAGTGGGTCAGTCTGACCCACCGCATTACTGATCTGCAGACGTGAGTAGAGGAGAGCGGATCAGCTGCTCTCCTGACAGGGGGGTCTGCACTGAACCACCCTGGTAGTTCACACTGGACCACCAGGGAGCCCCCCAGGAACACCATCAGGAGGCCATCCAGGGACCACCAAGGAGATGATCTGGAAGCCACCCAAGGACCACCAGGGAGCCCACCCTAGACAACCAGGTAAGGGGTGTACAGTGTACTGTAGGGACGGCACTGTGCCCATATGTGATGCCTGCCAGTGCCATCCCTAACAGTGCTATATCTCAGTGCCATGTACCAGTGCCCACCAGTGCCACCTATCAGTGCCCATAAATGCCACCTATAAGTGCCCATCAGTGCCACCTCTCCGTGCTCAGTTCCACGTATGAGTGCCCATCAGTGTCGCCTATGAGTGCCCATCAGTGCCGCATATCAGTGCCACCTTTCAGTGCCCATCAGTGCTGCATATATTTGCCTCATCATCAGCGGCATCTTATAAGTGCCACCTCATCAGTGCCAATCCGTACTGCCTCATCGGTGCCTGTCAGTGTAGGCTCATCAGTGCTAATCAGTGTAGCCACATCAGTTCCTGTCAGTGAAGGAGAAAATGTACTTATTTACATTTTGTGACAAATACAAAAAAAAAACGTTTTTTTCCCAAAATGTTCGGTCTTTTTTTATTTGTAGCGCAAAAAATAAAAACTCAGAGGTGATCAAATACCACCAAAAGAAAGTTCTATTTGTGGGAACAAAATGATAAAAATTTTGTTTGGGTACAGTATTGCATGACCGCGCAACTGTCATTCAAAATGCGACAGCGCTGAAAGCTGAAAATTGGTCTGGTAGTGAAGGGTGGTAAGTGCCTGGTATTGAAGTGGTTAATGATCACGATAAGTAGTTTCATGTGATATGTATGTATATCCCATGGGATTTTCTCTTTAGATTTGCAACTTACTTGATTCATATGAAAATACTATTCCTTATCATTCATTTTATGTGGCATTTACTCTACCCTTTACTGTGCTCATACAGGGCAAAACTTAGAAGATTACTTACCCTTCCCTATTCCCAGCAGCATAAAAAAAAGCTTAGCATTGTCACATTGGTGACGAGGATAGAGCAACATTCTCATTCATGCTCAAAAGCTCTGGGTGTTTTACTTCATTCCTGCTGGCCAAACAAGGTGATGTGAAAGAGACCAAAAAATAATTCACAATGATTGGTAGGGGCAGGGAATTAGGTAACCCTTTTTCTTTGCCCTGCCTATGTAAAAAAAAAAGGGTCAATATAAACAAATGATAAAAAGCAGTACATTGTTTGATGTGCTGAAGACATTATGGGAAGGTTGTTTATATGATAGTTTCTGTAATAAATAAAAATAAATAAATATATATATTAATAAATATGTATTATGAATATGTAGCATTTGTGTAAATAAGGAGTAGCTGGCAACCCTAGCTGAGACCAAGATAAACTTATTTGGTTCAGATGGTGTCAAGCGTGTGTGGCGGCAACCAGGTGAGGAGTACAAAGACAAGTGTGTCTTGCCTACAGTCAAGCTTGGTGGTGGGAGTGTCATGGTCTGGGGCTGCATGAGTGCTGCCAGCACTGGGGAGCTACAGTTCATTGAGGGAACCATTAATGCCAACATGTACTGTAACATACTGAAGCAGAGCATGATCCCCTCCCTTCGGAGACTGGGCCACAGGGCAGTATTCCATGTGCTCATTACTAGGCTTGATCTATTAAATTGTTATTGCTATCTATATCCATGCTGAGGAGAATCACCCTCTCAGTTTGTCCTGGAAACCACTGTCACTGGGCCTGAAAGTCAGGAAAAAATTCATAATATTGGGTTGTCACTAAAACAGGAATAGAGAGAAAATCTCAAAATGAGGACAACAGCCTAGAAGAGAATTTTCCATATTTTGTAGAGATTTCCTCTTGCTCTCTCTTGCATCTACTGGCTACCAAATGTAGGGGAATCTTCTTAATCAAACCCATTCAGCAAATGATAAATTAATAAATAAATAAATATTGTGATCCCCTCAAGCTTCTCAGAATCCTCAGAGAAATGCAGGGTCTAGTTTTAAGCCTAGAAGATATGGGCAATCTCCTCAGAATAGATTTGAATCCCTCGATGGAGAAGAATTTGTATATACTTCCTACTATTCCTTCTCTTTTTTAGGAAATTGGGGCAAACCCCATCCATCTCAGTGGAGGAACCAAAACATAAAGGTTCCCCGTACCCATTGTGAAGGGGGGGTAAATACAGGTGTGCAGAGCAGGTAGAAAGTCCCCAAAAAAGAAGAAAGGAATGGTGTAGAGTGGGATTTTTTATTTAAGTACAGAATGGAAAAATGTAGTCTTGAAACCAGAGATTGTTTAAAAACAAATCATGAACTTATGTTCATCCCGGTCTGTCCCTGCTTCTGTGGTTCAGGACTACATTTCATCCTCAACGTCGAGTGGTAAATATATTAATATACATGAATGTAATACTTGTGGTGCTTTATGTGCAAAAACTTAAAAAGTTTTCTTCTTTGATACACTCTTCTAGAAAAGGATCTTCCCCTTGAGGAAGACCACAACCTTTTATGGTCAAAAGGTGTCGACACCGACATTTATGTTTATGCTGCATCGAATATGATTATTTTCACTGTAAAATTATTGCATAAACTGTAACCATTAGTGAGAAAGTCCTTTGTTGTACAACCAGAGTTCATGTTTTAACAGAATAACCCTATATCTTTATAGTTTTTAGAAAGATGATTTTTGATATATGACCAATAAAAATATACACGTTGTTTTAAAAAATACATTTGGATTGATTTCTGCTGCTAAAAAAAACCTTTTTGGGGAATTTTTCCATTCGGTAATTGCTTTGAGGTATGCAGCCCGTATCTCTCACTAGTACCCATTTGTCTATTATTTTTTATTTAAGTAAAGCTATGCTGAATAACCAAGAGATTAATATTTTGAATATAGAAAACCGATTAACAAATTTGAGGTATTTGTAGACATGCATAAATACATTATTAAATTTAACCTCAAGATTCAAATACCTACATTATAGGGAGGTACATAGTAGGGACTCATCAGCTTTACAATTCTGGAGTATTGTGGTTGTGAAGCCTTATTGGTGAGGGATTAATAGAGTCAGAAGACAACATAGATTAAGGCCCATTCACACCTGAGCGATTTTCAGCTTTAAAACGCTCAACAAGCCAGATCCCATTCATTTCAATGGCCCCTGTTCACATCCGAGCAGTCTGTCAGCTGAAGTAAAATGTCTGAAGCTCAAAAAAGCTTGACAGATTACAAGCATTTTGGGCCCCATAGACTTCAATAGAAACGGCTGACTTGAGCATTTTACAAGTTTTTTTCTGCTCTAATAGCAGCTCTCCACCCATAATTTCTTCTCCCTCACCTCCCCCTAGTGCTTTCTATTGGCTAAACAAAAACACCTGATGCTGTAAAATGCTTGTAATACACTTCTAAAATGCCTTAAAAAAAGTTGCAAAAATGCTTAAAAAAAGCCTGAAAAAAGCCAGTAAATTGATACTATGTTGAGGGTTTTAGGCTAGAGATTGTAAGGTAATTATGGAGATTATAGGTTTGTTTATCCTGCCTTGGCATATATACAGTATATTAGGGTTGCACCGATACCACTTTTTTGGTACTGAGTACGAGTACCGTTACTTTACCTTAGGTAGTCGCCGATACCGTTGACCGATACCTATAGTTTGGTCATGTCTCTATTTTTTAAAGGGAATTAAGATTTCTGTTAGTTTTCTTTAGGAAATGAAGACCTGGAACTTCAAAAGACTCATGAAACAAATAAAATGCTTTTATTTGCTTGTTAAAAAGTTCTGAAAGCTCAGATTGCACAGAACATGGTAAATAATGTCAATGACACGTAAACATAAAAATAAGTCACAAGCAACCACGTGCAAAACAATTCTGTAGTTTAGGCATGAGGAGGAGCAAGAACAGAACAGGAACTAGAACAGTATCATTCTGACTCAGTCAAAAATTCAAAAATACATAGCCTTTTAAAAAAAAAAAAAAAAAAAGGAACAACATGTCATGAGCGCTTGTTTCTAGTGCAACTTCTTACACATTTGTGAAAGAAACCCATTTCACAGACAGTCACAGAACAAATGAATTATTTGTTCGAGGGTGGAAAAGAGGATGTGTTATTATTACTTAGCAGCAGTAGCACTGCAGTGCCAGTAAGGCCTCATGCACAATGCAGCTCAAAACAGCTGAGGGCGTTTGAGCTGTTTGAGCCATTTCTCTGCCTGTTAACTCCCCTCCATGTTGTTAGACAATGCCTATGCTATGTGTCCATTGGCTAGGCATTGCGCATAGTGTTTCAGGAGTTTAGTGGCAGGCAGAAAAAAAAATCCAAATGAAACCTTAGAATTTTTTTCTGCCTGTAAATTTCCCTGCCACTAAACTCCTGGAAGACCTATAGTGTGCAATGTATGCTTGGCCATAGACAGCTGGACACATAGGTAGCTGAGGGGAGTTAACACAGAGAAAGAGTTCAAACAGCTGAAAAACCTGGAGCAGCTGCGTTGTTCAGCTGTGCATGATGCCTTGCCTTGAAAAAAGCTAACATTTCAGAGAACAGAAATGTCATCATCATGACATCATGTTTAAACTTAGTTACTTACATCACAATTCACAACAAGTTCACAACCCAAGTACTGCAGCCTGCAATACAATACAGTTGGTTAAATAATGTTAGGCATGAGGAGCAAGAACAGTACCTCAAGAATAGCATTATGGTAAGGCCATACACATTGCAGCTCAAAGCAACTGCTTGCTCCCCCAGGCATTTGAGCTTTACTCTGCCTGTTGACTCCCCCCTCCATGTTATCCTATGTGACTGACTGCTGTCCATTGCACACTATATGCTGTTTCAGCTAGGAGTCGAGTGACAGGGCAGTTTACAGTCAGCAAAGATAAACCTTGGATTTTTTCTGCCAGACTTTCCTGGCACTAAACTCCGGTGGAAACCGTTTATAGTGTGACTTAGACTGACTGCGCTATGGACACATAGGTTAACTATAGAGGGGAGTTAACAGGGAAAGAAACAGCTCACAGACACCTTGAGGAGTAGCTGCTTTGAGATGCATTGTCCAACTGTGCATGATTTTTTTTGCCTTGAAAAAATATGAAATCTCAGATTTCATAGAAAAAAATGTCATCATTGATGACATGAGAACAGTTCAACTTCACAACCCAAGTGGCACAGTGCAATACAGTAGTAGTTTAGTTAAATAATGTAAGGCATGAGTAGGATCAACTAGAAGTTTTAGAACGGTAACTCAAAATGTACATTATTTTGTAAAAAAAAAAAAGTCTAAACTTTGCTTTAGATATAAAACCTTTTTAAGGCGCTTGCTTCTACCTCAACTTCTTAATAAACTCGTGAAAGAAACAGATTTGTTCATTCAAGGATGGGAAGGACCAAGGACTGCAGTAAGGCCTCATGCACAATACCAGCTGAAAATAGCTGCTTCTACAGCTCACAAAAGGTTGGAGCAGTTGCTTTGAGGATGAGCTGAAGCGTGCAACTGTGCATGATGCCTTGTGCAGTACACGACAGGTGTTACTTTTCCAATTCAAATGCAAGTGTCAAGTTTTTTTTAAGAAACAGAAGAACCTCTGCATGTTCAGTTAGAAGGCGGTTTCTGGTGTCAGTCAGAATGTGTGACGCTGCACTGAACAATCTCTCACTTTCCACACTACTGCAAGGAGTTGAAAGATATTTTTGTGCCATTTGGCCCAGAGGGGAAAATCGCAGTTTATTGACTGCCCAATACCCAAGAGGTTTGTCTGAATAAGGCACAGTGACCTCTCCAAGATATGCTTCGAGTTGTATGGTAGCAGCTGTGGGAGCACTGTTCTTAAATGTAGATGAACAAGCAATTTCTTGAAAAACACTGTCCACACTGCTGGTAGTAGTAGGGGATGTGGTACTTGACTGCTGGTCAGTGTGAGGCTTTTTGGCAGATGGCAGTTTGTCGGGTGTAGCTGCCTGTACCTGTACAGATATTTCTTGCATTTTCAGCAAGAACATTTCTTTGGCCTGCCTGCCAGCATCTGCATTTGAGAAGAACTGATCTTTATATCTAGAAGAAGAAGAAAAGCAAGATAGCAATGTCAATCATGCAAGGCCAGTAGCAACAACCACAACTGTGGAAGATTGCTGTGGGCCCACTGCTATAAGGGAAGGATTCAGGAGTGGCCCACTGCTATAAGGGAAGGAGCCAGGAGTGGCCCACTGGCACTGCTATAAGGGAAGGAGCCAGAAGTGATCCACTGCTATAAGGGAAGGAGCCAGGAGTGCTGCGGGGGGGGGCCCAGCAAAAAGAGTTTGATCATTTGGAAATTAAGTAACCAAAAACAGAGCAAGGCTTGATATATTAGTAGGCAGTAGCAATTAGCTACCTTGGATCGAGTAAGGTAGCAATGCAGTAGAGTGGGTGTTGCTCCATGTCAGAGAAGCATTTCTGCAAAGCAGAAAGCAACTTGTTCTTCATCGTTTTAACACTGTGGTCCTTATCTATTTATTTCGATAACTATCTCTGTAGAACTGTGATTGCAGGAATTACATATGAGGCAAAAGAATCTGAACAACTCACATGCCGAGTCAATTCTTCAAAAGGAGCCAAGATGTTGATCATCTTTTCCATGAGATTCCATTGATTTGCAGGGATAGTTGCAGGCAGCTCATGTTCTGACACATATACTCCAATGGCCCGCTTCTGCACAATCAGAGACTGCAGCATGTAAAATGTACTGTTCCAGCGAGTCTGAACATCTTGTTGAAGCCTTTTCATGGGTTGACCAAGTTGGAGCTGAATATCTTGCAGCCGAGAATATGCCAGGTTTGAATATTTAAAGTGGACAACTATTTTGCTCCCAACTCCCACAGCATCCGTAATGCTGCGCAGTGATAAAAGACACTCTGAGACAGCCAGCTGCAGTGTATGTGCCACACATGAAAGACTCTGAAGATCAGCATCTTCCACACCTTTTATCATATTCCTGGCATTATCTACCACATGGACAGAACTTTTGGGAATGGCCCAAATGTCAAGCATTTCTTCAAGTATGCTTGTTACAGCTTGGCCTGTGTCAGAGCCTTGGAATTTCTTTGCGTGGAGCATGACTTGCTGAAGAGAGAAATTGCCATCAATCCATTGTGCAGTTAAGCTAATTGCAGACACAGGACTGCTCCAAATGTCTGTGGTGAAACTGATAGCCTTTATGTCCTCCTGCAGCATGTTGGTAATGTGTTTTTTCACTGTGTTGCGCAATTGAGGCAACATGACATCTGTGATGTAACGGCGACTGGGAATTTTGTACTAAGGCTCCAAAAGATTCAGAAGTCGGCAAAAACCCACATTGTCAACTATTGATAGTGGCTGATCATCAAGAACGATGAATTGGCTAACTGCCTCTGATATTTTCATAGCCCTTGGGTTATCCATGGAATATGTAACATGTAACAGGTAACACTCACTGCCTGACACTGGCTGCCATTGTAAACTACCTGAGAGAGACATGCTTGCTGAGGTGTGGGACATGTAACAGGTAACAGGTGAGGTTACACTCTCTGACACTGGCCGCCATATAAGCTAGCTGAGAGACATGCTTGCTGTGGTGTGGTATTTGTAACAGGTGAGGTTACACTCACTGACACTGGCCGCCATGTAAGCTAGCTGAGAGAGACATGCTGTGTGGGTGTGGGACATGTAACAGGTAACACTCATTGGTCACCATGTAAGCTAGCTGAGTGAGACAGACTGACTGTGGTGTGGGCATGCACAGGTAATACTCACTGGCTGCAAAGACAGGAAAGGAGACATTAACACAGCACTCACTCACCAATTGGCATGTGGGACATGGTGTAACCACGCCGATCACCATTGACAGACAGCCTGGAGGAGACAGACAGCAGCACAGCCAGAGATATGCGTCATTATATCAGCACTCACTGCAAAATGGAGGGCCAGAAATCTTTATCTGCTCCCGACATCCGCACCGCCGACGTCACTTTCGCCCACTTTGGGTATTGGTTTCCGGTATCGGCCAATTTTCACGAGTACCAATATCCAATATATATACATATATATATATATATATATATATATATATATATATATATATAGTATCTCACAAAAGTGAGCAGACCCCTCACATTTTTGTAAATATTTTATTCTATCTTTTCATGTGACAACTCTGAAGAAATGACACTGCAATGTAAAGTAGTGTGTGTACAGCTAGTATAACAGTGTAAATTTTCTTTCCCCTCAAAATAACTCAGCACACAGCCATTAATGTCTTAACTGCTAGCAACACAAGTAAGTACACCCCTAAGTGAAAATGTCCAAATTGGGCCCAAAGTGTCAATATTTTGTGTAGCCACCATTATTTTCCAGCACTGCCTTAACCCTCATGGGCATGGAGTTCACCCGAGCTTCACAGGTTGCCACTGGAGTCCTTTTCCACTCCTTCATGATGACATAATGGAGCTGGTGGATGTTAGAGACCTTGCACTCCTCCACATTTCATTTAAGGGTGCCCCACAGATGCTCAATAGGGTTTAGGTCTGGAGACATGCTTGGCTAGTCCATCACCTTTACTCTCAGCTTCTTTAGCAAGGCAGTGGTTGTCTTGAAGGTGCATTTGGAGTCGTTATTATGTTGGAATACTACCCTTGGCCCAGTCTCCGAAGGGAGGGAATCATGCTCTGCATCATTATGTCACAGTACATGTTGGCATTCATGGTTCCCTCAATGAACTATAGCTCCCCAGTGGGCAGCATTCAT
Source organism: Glandirana rugosa (assembly GCA_018402905.1). Lineage (NCBI taxonomy): Eukaryota > Metazoa > Chordata > Amphibia > Anura > Ranidae > Glandirana > Glandirana rugosa. The sequence continues at coordinate 1,712,171 of BLSH010008488.1, forward strand.
GCAGCCCCAGACCATGACACTCCCACCACCAATCTTGACTGTAGGCAGGACATACTTGTCTTTGTACTCCTCACCTGGTTGCTGCCACACACGCTTGACACCATCTGAACCAAATAAGTTTATCTTGGTCTCATCAGACCACAGGACATGGTTCCAATAATCCATGTCCATAGTCTGCTTGTCTTAAGCAAACTACTGGTTTTCTTGTGCATCATCTTTAGAAGAGGCTTCCTTCTGGGATGACAACCATGCAGACCAATTTGCTGCAGTGTGCGGCATATGGTCTGAGCACTGACAGGCTGACCCCCCACCCATTCAACCTCTGCAGCAATGCTGGCAGCACACATACATCTATTTCTCAAAGACAACCTCTGGATATAACGATGAGCTTGTGCACTCAACCTCTTTGGTCGACCATGGCGAGGCCTGTTCTGAGTGGAACCTGTTTTGTTAAACCGCTGTATGGTCTTGGCCACTGTGCTGCAGCTCAATTTCAGGGTTTTGGCAATCTTCTTATAGCCTAGGCCATCTTTATGTAGAGCAACAATTCTTTTTTTCAGATCCTCAGAGAGTTCTTTGCTATGAGGTGCCATGTTGAGCTTCCAGTGACCGGTATGAGATAGTGAGAGCGATAACACCAAATTTAACACACCTGTACCCCATTCACATCTGAGACCTTGTAACACTAATGAGTCACATGGCATCGCGGAGGGAAAATGGCTCATTGGCTCAATTTGGACATTTTCACTTAGGGATGTACTCACTTTTGTTGCCAGCAGTTTAGACATTAATGGCTATGTGTTGAGTTATTTTGAGGGGACAGCAAATTTACACTGTTATACAAGCTGTACACTCACCACTACATTGTAGCTAAATGTCATTTCTTCAGTATTGCCACATGAAAAGATATAATAAAATATTTATAAAAATGTAAGGGGTGTACTCACTTTTGTGAGATAATATATATATATATATATATATATATATATATATATAGATAGATAGATAGATAGATAGATAGATAGATAGATAGATAGATAGATAGATAGATAGATAGATAGATCTATATATATATAGGTATATATATATGGAGAGAGAGCATATGTAATAAAATATAAATATATAAACAATTATTGTGCAAAAATCATATAAATTAGTTCAAGTGCAAAATATTAATACAATGGTGCATGCACTGAACAATTCCTATCACTGAGTATTCACAAAGTCCAATAGTGTATATTCGGAAAATGATGGACTGGCCAAGCATGTCTCCAGACCTAAACGCTATTGAGCATCTGTGGGGCATCCTCAAATGGAAGGTGGAGGAGCGCAAGGTGTCTAACATCCACCAGCTCCGTGATGTCATCATGGAGGAGGGAAAGAGGACTTCCATGGCAATCTGTGAACCTCTGGTGAACTCCATCTCTAAGAGGGTTAAGAAAGTGCAGGGAAATAATGGTGGCCAGGCAAAATATTGACACTTTAAGCCCAATTTGGTCATTTTTACTTAGGGGTGTACTCACTTTTGTTGCCAATGGTTTAGACATTAACCACTTCAGCCCCGGAAGTATTTCCCACGTTAGGACCGGAGCACTGCATCGCTTTAACTGACAATTGCGCAGTCGTGCGACGTTGTACCCAAACAAATTTGCTTCCATTTTTTCCCACAAATAGAGCTTTCTGTTGGTGGTATTTGATCACCTCTGCATCATTTCTGATCACCGCTATAAATAAAAAAATAACGACAATTTTGCAAAACAAACTATATATTTTTTTTCTGAAAAAGTTTTTATTGTGGAGAAGAAAAAAAAAAAACAAGAACAAAGATACAGCGTACATAGGTATACAATGAATAGCAAGTAGTGGACATGGAGAGAAACGTCAAAGCAGTTTGTATGCTAACAGTAATCTACATAGTGGCATGCATTTTACATAGCAAATTGACCGTGAGAAAACAAGAATTCATTATAACGTTATAGCCCAGAAGGTTGAGGACCTGTTGTATAGTGTACCTTTGTAAGAGTTAGAGGTATAGAACTTGAAGGACTAGAGGGCGTGAGACCAGCACACGCTCTCTAGTAGTGTATAGGGAGTGATGGGAATGGGAAAGGAGAGGTGGGGAGGAGGGGGGAAAAGGGAGAGAGAGAGAGAATATTTCTTACTTTTTGCTAAAATACATATCCAAAAAAAGTATAAAAAGAACCAAATGTATTCATCGGTTTTGGCTGATTTATATTCTTCCTCATATTTTTGGTAAAAAAAATCGCAATCAACATTTATTGATTGGTTTGCGCAAAAGTTGCCACGTTTACAAACCATGAGGATTCATTTCTGGCGTTTTTACAATTTTTTTTTCACTAATAATGGTGTCGATCTGTATCAGGACAGTGATATTGGGGCGGACATGTCAGACATTTTTGACACTTTTTTGGGACCAATGACATTTATACAGCGATCGGAAATTTAAATATCCACTCATTACTGTGTAAATGTCATTGGCAGTGAAGAGGTTAACCTGCAGGGGGCGATCTAGGGGTTAACTATGTTCCCTAGGCGTGTTCTAACTGTGAGGGGGGCTGGGCTACCAGGGGTATAAGAGATCTAACTGATCCCAGTGACAGGGAGCAGTAGATCTCTTACATGCCCATTGACAGAGCAGGGAACTGCTGTGTTTACATTGGCGGTTCCCCGTTCTTCCTCTCTGCTAGGCACTCCTGCAGGGTGCGGTAGGCACGAGAGCACACCATCGGTGGCGCGCTCCCGCCCGCTACATCGCACGTGCGAGCCACCGTTTATAAACGACAATTCGCGGGACAGCATCACTCTGCAGCAGTATGGGAGCCGGTTGGGAACTGATTAATGGCTGTGTGTTGAATTATTTTGAGGGGACAGCAAATTTACACTGTTATACAAGCTTTACACTCACTATTTTACATTGTAGCAATGTGTCATTTCTTCAGTATTGTCACATGAAAAGATAAAATATTTACAAAAATGTGAGGGGTGTACTCACTTTTGTGAGATACTATATGTATATATATATATAGCACTGTAAACATTGCTAACATTTTTGTAAAAGAGACATGCAATGTCTCTTCTGCAAAAAACTACACTGGCCTGCCTGCTCACAACCGTCCCCAACCCGTAAACTAAGCTGCCCATGCGCAGGTCAGCTTATAGTGGCTGGCTCATTCCCTGTTTGCCAGAATGGCTAGCTCCTGTGCATGTGCAGGGGTGGAGTCACCCTATGCTAGTCAATGAAGATGAACAGTCTCATTACATGGAGAGTAACAAGATTAAAAAATTACAGAAGGAAGATAAGATCGCTTTATGCTTCTAGTGTATCTCAATGAAAGTGAGAAAGACATTGAATCGAATTTTGTCAAGATCAACCTTCATTTTCTGTACTTACAGAAAATTTTCTTAGCCTTAAAAAAAAAAAAAAAAAAAAAAAAAAAAAATGAATGCAGCCACTGCATCTAAGGACTGATAAGCTGCAACGTATTACATTTTTTTTTTTTTTTACATTCTAGGAGTCAGGTGCAATGTGACAAAATTGTGTTGTTCTTTTTTGTTTTCTCTAATGTGATTTGTTGTTTGAAGTGAACACCTAATTGGCTGAAGGTTGTAAAACTTTAATTACTGCAATGACTTCATGAAATGAGCCACAATAAAGGCATATTGTAAAATAACATGTGCCACCTGAGACTGTAAACGCTAATACATGTGTGTAAAAATACAGACCTTTTGACCTGCTGTTAATGGGCAACTTGATGCTCAGTGAAATTCATTGGCTGCCATGATCCATCTCAAACATTTGCTCTTTAAGAGCATGCACTGCACTGATAAAACAATTTGAATATGCAGTGTTCCTGCTTATGAGAAAAGGAGCCTTCATAAATTGTCTGAGACAGATTAAGCCTTGTTAGCTGTCTGAGATGTGTTGTATCACTCTGTGTTTCTCTGAAAATGTAAAGGTCAATTAATGTTACCATTATCTTCCTCAACACGTCCTACATACCTGCCAATTAACCTTAGGTCTTGTCCGATTTAAGGAAGGTTTTGTTTTAATAATCTTTCAAAACCAAGGAAAGATAACAGACCTGTTAAACTCATTTTAAATGGCATGTCAGGTATATTGTAGATAGATAGGTATTTGTGTTCTCTTGTTTAATTGATTTTATTGGTTTTGGCATACAGTAAAACATATAATTTGGAAGTAGATGGAAGATTTTCTTCTCTAGGCTTTCATATTCTGAGCTTCATTATTGTATTTTCCTTTTTCTTCCATTCATGGTGAGATAAGTGTATTTGTGAAATTATACAAATGTGTTATATTAATGAGAAAAGAAACAACTGTGCTCACTTTGGCAGACTCTTAATGTATGAAGTTCAAAACTGTCTGTAACTAGTTTAGACCTTAGTAAAATCAGACAAGATACATTTTAAAAACGAAAGTGGCTGTAGTTGCCATGGGCAATGCCAATTCAATGTGTGAAAGGGATAGGCCATGCTCACTGTAGAGTGGCTATAGAAAATAAGGGAATGCATTAGGGCTTTAAAGCATGTGTTCTAAGTACTAGTAATGAGATTCCAAATCACACAAACATATATTTGAGGTGAATTTATGGAATTTGCCTTAAACCTATGAATGTTAGCAAAATTCACAGTCAACAAATGTTTAAATTGACCCATAAACTGTATAAAATGGTTCATCACTATAAAAGGGGAGGCTGAGATCAGCCATAGTTCAGAATGTTAGGGCTGCTTTAGTGAGAGGGCAGGGAGAGTTGATGGCTAGCATAGTGAAAAGTCTGTGAATTGCAGTGACGGGGTACATTTTCTTATGTACCCATTATGTTTACAAATCTTTAGTTAACCCTTAAGTATTACAAGCTCAGTAACAAATTTGGTTGATAGCTGTTTGACAACGGCCCCTTAGCTTCCTTGTTTTTGCCCTTCATTTTTGTTTTATTGTTACCCAGGCCTTTTTTTAATTGTATTTTACTTTGCGTTTATTGATGAAATGTGCTACAAAAAGTGAGAGGTTAATTAATAATTAGTAATAATTAGTACCTTAAAAAAGGAACATAGAAAAAGGAAAAACTGGGACTGGAAGAGGCAATCAGGACTTTCATGGTACCACTTATACAAATGATACATTCACAGTTGTTGGAGCCTCTGCCCCCTGTGGGTGCAGGCTAGGTGAGACACAGGGTTGCATCTATCTCTGCCTCTGTCTTTGCTTTTTTGGGAGGTGCTGGTTACATCGCATTAGGTAAATTTATGTATGCTGTTTTATGTGAAACTATCCACTGCTATGAGCCTATTTTACTCATGAGCATACATAGTTATGTATTTGCTTGTAGTCTTATTTATGCTCTAGTTGTATATTATTTGTGTCTTTGTAGGGATTCGAACCAGTGACCCTTTTGCTGCCAGGTGGAAGTGCTATCCACTACACCACTGTGCTGCCATATATTAATGAAAACAACACATATACATAGTTAAAGACAGTCAGCAAAGGTGGGTTCATGCGTATCCTGCAGGCTCAGGCATTAGACAGGTGGTAAGTTACAAATTATCAAAGCTGGTTAGGTGTTACATGGGAAAAGCATAAGGTGGCCAAGGTTCCCATATTTTTAGAAATTTGCAACTGGAGTCCTGTAAAACACTGGACATCTTTTCATTGATCATCATGGTGGATCATCAGCAGTCCTTCACTGCAGCAAATGAAACAGTGGATTCCTTCCAGAACGTGGCTACAGTATGCTTGACATAAAAAAATAGATAAGTAGCCAGTTTTTGTTGATTGGAGAATAGATCCTGGATAGGGCAGTGTAATAAGGCCAGATTTGCATCCTTACAGATGGGCAAAGGGAACAAGGTGTGCAGGGGTTCATAAAAAATTAACCAAAATCTGGTCAGGCAGGGGTAAGTCCACCAAGTGTGGTGGATGTCTCTATGCTGGCCACAGCCCCTAATGCATCTACCACTAGGAAGAGTTTGCATGTGCTATGTGGGCTGGAAAACAATATCATCTTAAAAGAACCTTATAGGTGGACTCAAAGGTTGTAGTATTGAAAGAACATTTTGCAGTCATAGATCAGGCTTTATTCCACTCCTCGGGGTCAATGTAAATGGCCAAATCATGTGCACAGAGAGAAGCATAGGAGATGGATGAGGAAGTGCTAGTAGAGTTCAGGGAGGAGTTATTCACTGAAACTGTTCCCGAGGCCCCAGGAGAGTGCAAACAAATATGCTCAAAGGCCGTTTTTTGGAATGGGAAGGTAGAAGTAAGCTGCAAAGCAGTCAAACTGTGGTGAAGCTGAAGGTTTTCAGAAGAATTATAAAGATGGTGCTTCATAAGTCTCTTGAAAGGAGGCCAGGACAAGAAAGTGTGGGATATAAATGTGGGATGTAAGAAAGTGAAAGGCATGTGTAAGGTAAAGCGAGGACCACCAAGAAAACACTCCTGGTTGTTCAAGGCCCAGGAGAAAAAGGGTATTGTTCAGAAGTTGGAGGAGAAGTAGGAAAGGGGACAAGAAGTTATCAGAGTAGTGTACAGAGTCCCAGGGTTGCAAACTGTGCAACTCAACAAGAATTTTCTAAAAAAGCATCTTTGGCTTAGAGGCTTTGTAGACCATATAGTATACAGGATTCTTATAGGTATGGAACATTGTCAACAACTTTATCTTCTACGAGTTCCTTTAATGATAATTAAAAGAAATAAAACAGGTGAGCATGAATTTGTACAAATAACTACTTTCTTTTATAAAGGTTTCAAGAGAATCTATCACAACTGGGCTAATGCAATGATTCACTCTGTCTTTGGTATGATTTAGACCACTAACCTGCAACAAGCAACTCTGATGTGCACACTTTTCTAGGGTCATTACAACAGCCAATTAAGTAACATTTTCATAAGACGGGGTGTGGCTTGGCACTCAACGTGGATGGCAGCATAGAGAAGGAGCTCCTCTCTCCCCGCCGCCACTAAGCCTAACACTGTCTGACTATGGGCAAGCCTAATCAGCTCCAAACAAGGCACACACCACAGTTATCATCCTCTGTGCCATGATCACAGCATATCCGATCTTTTTAAGACACAACAGCGGACCTCCAGCAAGTCAGACCTGTCCAAGATGGCACCCAGGAACCATGAGGAGGATTACAGTGAGGACTCACAGGCCGCCTCGGAGGATGTGGTGAGATGCTGCTCTTCCCCTAACCACCCTCTATCCTATGCTAACATGTCGATGTTTGTGGCAGACATCAAAAACACCTTCTCAAGTACCATAACCAAACTAAAAACCAACCTCCTGGCACTCAATGATAAAATTGCGCTCTTTGACCGTGCAGGCCACAAGAGAGACAAGGCAATCACACAGCTGATGTCAGTCTCGAACATCCACACTGCCCAACTAATATTGGTTAATAGACACCTGGAGGACTTAGATAACCGGGGCAGGAGGCATAGCATAAGTGTGACGGGGGTCCCAGAGTCCATCACCTCGAACCAAATCACCTCGGCCCTCTCCTCAGTCTTTAATAATTTACTAGAGAAACCTCCAGACACAAATATTGAATACGAAAGTGCTTATAGAGCACCGAAACCCAGGCCGAATATGTCCGCGCCTCCCAGGGAGATGATCTGTTGTTTGCCTGATTACAAACTTAAGGAGGAGATTCTATCCCAAGCAAGGCAAAACAAAGTGGTCACCTTCAATGAGCATAAGATTGCCCTCTATCAGGACCTATCCCCGATCACTCTGGCCAATCACAGGGCTCTGTGTCCCACACAGTCTCTCTTACAGATGGAAGTTTCCCTTCGCTCTGTCGGTCACTCGTGAAGGGAACCAACACATTCTTAGGACACCAGATGAGATCTCTGGGTTCTGCGAGGCACTCCAAATACCCCCGATGGACCTCCTGGATTGGTACCATTTCGGCACCCGGAATTAACACATAGATTACTATTGTCTTTCAACACATTTGTGCCTGTTTTATTCCTCAATAAAAACTTTTATTGCAAAAAAAAAAATCATTTTCATAAGAAAAGGTCCAGAATGACAGACTACATTTTCTCTTGGTGTTTATCAGGTTTGTTTCTGGACAGAGTCCTAATGGTTAGCACTTCTGCCTAACAGGACTAGGGTCCTTGGTTCAATCAAAACCAGGACACTTCCTTCATGGAGTTTGCATGTTCTTGCGTGGCTTTCTTTTCACATTCCAAAGACATGCTGGTAGGTTAACTGGTCCTAGTATGTTTATGTACGCTGTTCTTTTGCTCTTCTTCAGTGTCTCTGTGGCAGGCAGTCTTCACTGTTCAGTAGAATGGTGCTCACATTGTGATGTGTGATTGCTGTCCTATGCCACATTGCAATGTGAACCTAGGCTGCGTGCTGAAGCTAGCCCAGTAGTAAATAATTGAAAGCCTGGGATTATAGGAGTTGGATGAGATTTAATGATGTGTAGGGAAAGGCAGTAGAAGAAGATGCAGAGGGTGACGATGCAGTGTTAGTAGGGCTTTTTGCACACCACAAGAGAGGAATTTAAAAAAGCATAAAAATGCTAGAACTGGACTTTAAACATTCTGCAATAAATTCCTTACTTGTTATTCACAACCAAACTTTTATCTCACAGAACTCCATCTGTACAGCTGCTGATATATCTATGCCAGCATGATATTTTCTTGTTTCCAGAAAACAAGTCATTTAAAAACATAACTGACATAAGGATCATACACTTTTTACTCAATTAGCCTTGATATTGAGAATTCCTTTGAACCTGACGGAAATATATATTCATGTATAATCTGATTTATATTATCAAGCATTATATCTTGACAATCTACACTGAAATCCTAATAACTCTGGAGAAATGGAAAAGATGTGAAAACTTCACTCTCATAGGGAACGCAAGTCATATCAATCACATGGTAGATTAGCAGTTTGGAATTGTGCCAGTCCATTACACTGTGTATGATTTCCTTCATGCCAGTTGCACTAGCTTGTCTGAACCACCATGCTGCATAGATAATGAAGCATGGAAAAATAAATGCAGCACAGCAATTGGTAGCTCCTGCTGTTTATAGTGTTCCTAATTATGAGCAGACGCGAGGCACGAATGATGGAAATAGGAAATTGCCTTCACCCACCTAATTTTATTATGTCATTGTGTGTCTTTAACATAAAAATAAGTCATAATGTAATGATAAGGCTGATAAAGATAAAACATCACTCTGTTACTGAAATATAATAACACAGGTGTCATATAACCTAATATTTGTCTTACAAGGGAGATGACAAGATTGAAGGTTTAGATGCCTTACTTCAGTGTAATGTTCATTTGCGTTCATAGTGTGAAAAATGCTGAAATCTCATTTTTATCAGTATAAAAGGAATGCCTGGAATGAATTATGAGTATTTTTGCTGCTGAATATGTATAGCCATAGTAGATTAAAATGTGATACACTTCATGGCATACATAAGTATACAAGGTGTTTGGAGTTGCTAATAATGCACATTCTATTCTCCTCTCCTCTCCCAGCAATTCAAACATAGATATACCCACAGATGCAGCTCCTTACTTCATAGTAATAAAGCCAAACTGGATTAAACAGAGTTGTACTAGCTTATTTTTAGCATGCATTATACATACCTTCAGTTGTCCCCAGAATTTTCACCAATTTAAAAGGCTGGCAGATCAACTTCCCACTGTAGTGCATGGAGGTTCTGCTGCATAGGCCCAGTACACCTTAGAGGGTTGTGCAAGCAACACAGTAATGATTCAGGGAACAGCAGTGTCATAGATATGTAAAATATATGCTAAAAGTAAGCACATATTATGTTGATTGAGATTTACTCAATAGAGTAGAGGGCTGGAATTTTAATAAAATACTATTTTATCTTCATTCTGCCAATATGATGAGCCAATGTTCTGAAAGAGCAGCTGTACAAGTGGACTGTGTCAGTTCTGCATGCATGTCATGACGTCAAAAGGTTTGATATTTGTCACTTCTGATACCCTGAGCCTTACTGTCAAACCTTCAATAAAGGCTTACAATATGGTTCCAAAGGGAGTCTATGATGGACTACCAACTTTGGGTGGTAGTAGAAGTTAGGCAGTTTTTAGTTACACATACAGTCATGTTATGGCTGCTTGAGTAAATATATTCGACTTTGATGACTTAGGGCATCCCATATGCTGTGGAAGATTCTTCACTCTCTGCAGATGTGACAGTTCCCACAGTTTCCAATGCACTGTTGCTGGCTGTGATTTTTTTTTTTTAATTTTCCATATCAACAATCAGTCAGGAAAAAGGACAGATGACTAGAAATACATATATTACATACTACAATTACAGTGTCAAGGCTCAACAAGGGAAGCCATCCAACTGAGCATTAGTATCTATATACTGTAGACTCCATAGAACAGGGTTCCGTGGAACCCTAGGGTTCCTCCAGAGGTTGCAAGGGGTTCCTTGAGCAATGGTCAATTTCTACCTCTCAGATAAATTCCCAATGACATCATTGATCTTTTTAACTATCTGTTAGGGGGTGATTCTTCCCAATGACTACAAGTGTAGGGAGCATTCTTCCCATTGACCATTACACTAATGTATCATGAGTTGTAGATTTTTAATTTTTAGCAGGGGTTCCCCGAGACTGGAGAATAATTTCAAGGGTTCCTCTGTGTTGAAAAGGTTGAGAAAGGCTGCCATAGACATTGTACTACTTACAGCTATAAAGAATGAAAAGATTGTGCAATGGTAGATTGTAAAAGATACTTGCCATCTATTATAAAAAAAGGGAAATCAGGCAAAGCAAGGATTGATGATCTGTATTATGGCTTTGTATGTAGACATTGGGGACAAAATTAGTTGAATTATGGGTAGTGTTAATTAAAGTGGTATTTAACCAGTTAAAAACTGGCCCATAGACAAAATACGTCTACAGGGCGGTTGCTTAACTCTGGGAGGACCTACATTGACGTCCTCCCAGAATCGCGCTTCCCGCGCGCCCCCCTAGGGTGTGCACACAGGAACATCCGTGCATCACGGATCGCGGTGAATGGCCGATGTGAGTGGCCTTTCACCACGTGATCGCGCCTTGAAATGATGGAGCGGTCACATGTAAACAAGCCGGCACTTCCGCCGGCTTTTCTCTCTCCCCTCTGCACCGATTGGTGCAGTGTGAGAGGAGAGAGCGGGGAGAGAGGATGTGTGCAACACTGTGGGCGATGTGTAATGCCCACATCGCTGCTAAGTGACAATGGGGGACAGGCTGCACCCCCCACCATCCATCCACACCCACCCAGCCATCCTTACCCCAGCCACCCTCACCCCATCCAGCCATCCTCACCCCATCCTTCCACCACCCACCCAGCCATCCTCATCCCATCCATGCTCACCCACCCATCCATCCATCCATGCTCACCCACCCAGTCATCCTCACCCCATCCATGCTCATCCATCCATGCTCAGCCACCCATCCATCCATGCTCACCCACCCAGCCATCCTCACCCCATCCATGCTCATCCATCCATGCTTAGCCACCCATCCATGCTCAACCATCCTCACCCAGCTGTGCTCACCCACCCAGCTATGTTCAGTCATCCCCATCCATGCTCATCCTCCCCATCTGTGCTCATCCATCCTCATTCCTGCTCAGTCATCCCATCCATGCTCATCCATCCCCATCTGTGCTCACCCATCCCCATCCATGCTCATCCATCCTCATCTGTGCTCAGCCATCCCCATCCATGCTCATCCATCCTCATTCGTGCTCAGTCATCCCATCCGTGCTCATCTATCCCCATCCGTGCTCATCCATCCCCATCCATGCTCATCCATCCCCATCCATGCTCAGTCATCCCCATCCGTGCTCATCCATCCTCATTTGTGCTCAGTCATCCCATCCATGCTCATCCATCCCCATCTGTGCTCATCCATCCCCATCCATGCTCATCCATCCCCATCCGTGCTCAGTCATCCCCATCCATGCTCATCCATCCCCATCCGTGCTCATTCATCCCTATCCGTGCTCATCCATCCCCATCCGTGCTCAGTCATCCCCATCCATGCTCATCTATCCCCATCCATGGCTCATTTGTGCCTCATTCATGCTCATCCATACCACATCAGTTCTCATCTGTGACACATCCATGCTACTACAGTGCCCATCCATGCCACTACAGTGCCCATCTGTGCTGCTACACTGCCCACCCATGCCACTACAGTGCCCATCCATGCCACTACACTGCACATCTGAGCCACTACACTGTCCATCCATGCCACTACACTGTCCATCCATGCCACTACACTGCTCATCCGTGCCACTACACTGCCTATCCATGCCACTACAGTGTCTATCCATGCCACCACAGTGCCTCACAATAGTGTAATCAAATTAGATTTGAAATGTATGCCCCTAGAACACCTGATGGTGCTCCCTGCATGTTGGGTCTCTGTATGTGGTCAGGCCGTGTAAAAGTGTCACACATATGGTATTGCCATACTCAGGAGGAGTAGCAGAATATTTTGTGGGTTGTCATTTTTGCTATGTACATGCTGCGTGTTAGAAATATTGTAGCGTTTTCATTTTCTTTCCACATTTTCCAAAAACTTGTGGAAAAAATGACATGTTCAAAAGACTCATTATGCCTCCTAGAATATACGCTGGGGTGTTTACTTTCCAAAATGGGGTCATTTTTTGGGCGTTTCCATTGTCCTGGTGCTCCAGGACCTTCAAAAGTGCAAGAGGCAGTCAAGAAATGATATGTGTACTTTATGCTCTTGGATCGCCTGGTGGTAAAAGTCTCACACAGGTGGTATCGCCATACTCAGGAGGAGTAGTAGAATGTGTTTTGGGGTGTAATTTGTGGTATGCATATGCTGGGTGTGAGAAATAACCTGTTAACATATGACAATTTTGTGAAAAAAAAAGAAAAAAAGAATCTTCATATTGCAAAGAATTGTGGGAAAAAATTACAACTTCAAAAAATTCACCATGCCTCTTACTAAATACCTTGGAATGTCTACTTTCCAAAAATGGGTCATTTGGGGTGGGGGGTATTTGTACTTTCCTGGCTTGTTAGGGTCTCAAGAAATGAGTCAGTACATCAGGTGTGATCAATATTTAGTGATTGGCACCATAGCTTGTAGACTCTATAACTTAGACAAGGACCAAATAATATACACTAATTTGTTTTTGTTTTTTTTTACCAAAGATATGTAGCAGTATAAATTTTGGACAAAATTTATGAAGAAAAATGACGAATTTTCGAAATTTTATAACAGAAACTAAGAAAAATTAATTTTTTTACAAAATGTTCGGCCTTTTTTTAATTATAGCACAAAAAAATAAAAAACCCAGTGGTGAATAAATACCACCAAAATAAAGCTCTATTTGTGTGAAAAAAAGCACGCAAATTTCATATGGGTACAGTGTTGCATGACTGAGTAATTGTCATTCAAAATGTGAGAGCACTGAAAGCTGAAAATTGGTCTGGTTGTTAAGGGGTTTAAGTGCCCAGTGGTCAATACTTACCTGCTCTGTGTACTGGTTTTGCACATAGCAGCTCTGATCCTCTTGTTTTCGGGTCCCCTGTCGGCGCTCCTGGCTCCTCCCCCTTGAGTAGTGCCCCCAGAGCAAGCTACTTGTCCTAGGGGCACCACTGTGTGCTCGCTTCTGAGCTGCTGCTCTATGCGTCCATAAAATACATAGAGCTGCCAGTGGGCTCCCACTTCTGTCTCAGCCAATGAGGAGGACGAGTCCAAGGCTATCGTGAACATCGCTGGATTGGAGGGAGCTCAGGTAAGGATTGGGGAGGGTAAGTTCTGCACACAGAAGGTTTTTTTACCTTCATGCATAGAATCCATGAAGGTAAAAATCCTTCAGCCGTTACAACCACTTACATTTCATAAAGCCTTTAACATGTCAATGTAGTTTTAACTGTCACTTTCATTCTTTTTAATTTGCAGAGTTAAAATAATTAAAATAATAACTATTGATCCTGCCATAAAGGTCCTTGTTCAGGAGATTTTTTCTTACTGAGTGGCAACACTCAGTCCCTGTCTCAGAGCTATGCTCCTGTATTGTTATCATCCTGTCCTGTGGAGTGGCCATTTAGGCACATTGCTCAGGCGTGGCTCACTTTTTTCACCACCAAGAAACCAATCCTTGGAAATCTCAAGCAACTATTGCTGTAGTAGGTACATATTGGCATGAAATGGCTACAAAAAGGTTGCATGAGATCAACAGCACTAAGATGCAATGATTCCTTCCATCATCTTGTATGCCACTACAGGAGGTGTAAAAGATGGTCAACTACATGCAGTGGATGGGATGCAGAGATTTATCAGCTTTTCAATACACAGGCTGCCAGCAAGGCAAGTATAAAAATGCTTCTTTTACCCGTATCATATTTAGTAAAAGTGACCCTGTGATGACAGGGTCCTTTTAAGCTTATTGACATCCATGTTTGATGTCACAATAGTATAAGGTATTTCAGGTTTCATGCAACACTACTATAGCTATATTTTTTATATATAACAAAGTAACAAATTTGGTAACAACTTTCGACAGAAAAATCATTATAGTGTGGTACACAAATTATTATAGTTAAATGTCAAAACTATAAAAATGTGAAAAAATAAAAATCACATTTAATACAAAATACATTTAGCACCAGGATCCTTCACTCCTAAAATCTATTTTTGGATAGGAACTCATGGAAATCCTGGCTGGATCCACTGAATAGTTAACTAGCACATTTTTCATATTGCTCTATTTACCACAACCCTGCTGGTTCTCATTTGACTATCTGTTTTGCAAGCTAAAAATGGAAACCTGTTATATTGCTCCACTTGGATTTAAAAAGAAAATATATTATTGGTTAATGTGTAGTGCTGGGCTTCAAGTTAAGAAGATTTTGCCTGCTGAGTGTAAAATGTCATCTTTTAGAGCATTTCTTGGATTTGCTCAGCTTTGAATGTATAAGTATATACTTAATTTTCTTGTGGCCTTTTTAAGATAGTTCTGATTAGATAATATTGAGGTTACAGACAACACATCTTTGATAAAAAATATTTATAGTTTGTTACATAACAAACTATTATTCCCAGAGTTTTTTTTTTATAATAAATGTGGATTATGTATATTACTAACAAGCAGTGAAAAAATTGCTACCTTGAAAGCTACACTATATATATATTTTATGACATTCATATTTTTTCACGCTAATAATTAGTATTTTGATACCATCCATTGAGAGACACAGAAATAAAATAATTCCTAAACATTTAGGGTAAAGGAGGTTGAGACACTGGAAAAAAAAAAAAGTAAAATCAGTCCCTGTATAATTCCACCTCCAACAGTGTTGCCTCAGTCTCAGTGATGCTAGAGTCTTAGGAGATTGGATGCCTTTTTCCTTAGCTGCGCTCTAACTGTGTTTTTGCTAGCACTTTTAATCTTACTTTTTAATTGTATTTATTTCTTCAATCAATCAAGACACTTGGTACAACAATGATATTTCTCTGTTTTATGCCTTTAATCAAAGCTTTGAAAACACTGGTTGAGCTAATATCTACACATCAGCTATCCAGTCAGTGTATCCTCATCAACAGCTTTAGACCGCTTTCACACTGAGGCGCTTTACAGGTGCTATTTAGCTAAAAATAACGCCTGTAAAGCACCTCAAAAATCACTCCCCATCCACCCCAGTGTGAAAGACGGAGTGCTTTCACACTGGGGCGGTGCGCTTGCTGGACGTTACAAAAAGTCCTGCAAGCTGCATCTTTGGAGCAGTGCGGTGAGCAGTAATATACCGATCCTCCACCTCCCCTGCCCATTGAAAACAATGGGGTAGTGCTTCCAAAGCGGCTGCACACCACCTCAGAAGCACGGAGTGCGGGGCACTTTTAATCCCGTTTTAACCCCTTGTGGGGGGGGGTTAAAAGTGCACCACTCCCGCCACCGTAGCGCTGCTATAACAGCGGTAAATCCCTGGTGTGAGTAGCAGGGATTTAACGCTGATGCCCCACCGTCCCCCACTGTGAAAGTGCCCTTAGAGCCTACATTTGAATCCTGCTGAACTAGAAGACTGTGCATCTAGCCTGGAATGTGACCTTTGGGCTCTGAGCTCTACATTGTGACTCTTTCCAGACAGATGCTTTCCAGCCTTTGGTGTGACCCAGTTTCTGAGGACTCACATGGTAAGTAAGGCTGGTTGGGCTGAAGCATTGGGAATTACCCCACAATTGGTATGTTAGGACTCCGCTGCCATTTTACTGTGGTAACAGTTAAGGCTGAAGCACTGATGTTAGTCACTAAAAAGAGTGTTGCAATTGTTCTCCTGCCAATCGGCCTAGATTAAGCAACTTCCCACTGCTATTTCTAATTATGAAGTTTTTTGTGGTTCAACTTGTCTCATTTCACGTCCACCTACAGTGGCTTGGTCACCTCCAGCCACCTAGGACCCTTTTCAGCAATAGCTTCTTGGGTTTGGGAGTGCAAGAGGTCATGCCTCATTTTTGGGTCTAATTGCTAAACGCTACATGGTGCAACATGTCTTTTCAGTGGATGACCTTGGTCCATACAGCAGTTCTTAGGGACAATTTCCCTGCATCCACAGAAAGGACCAATACCTGCATCCTAGATCGTGGACCTCTATTACTATAGTGTCATCTTTACCTGAGTTTTATAAAGGCCTCCCATATTTCCACAAGACTTTTAATATCCTTTGGATTTTTTTGTTGGTTTGTGCAAAATTAATGGAGCAAGCTGCTTACAGATGCTCTAATCATGATGTGAATAATCTACTTCTGACCCTATTGGACCTCTTCTTTTATGTGTTCCTGAGGCTCTGATGATTCAGAATTGCAATCCTCATAGGCATCTACTGAAAGGACTGTATTTCAGAAAATTCCATATGAATCAGATTACAAGAAGTTCCCAATAATCATGTTAATTCAGTACATCATGAAGGATCAGCCTGTTATTTCAGGCATAGGATTTTTTACAGCTCTTATGGCTGCAAAGACTTTCCAATACACTATACAGAGGACTGGAAGCAGCCTATGGAATGCAATGTGAATGGGTCTTTTTCCTTTTAAAAGGAACTTATTGATCAGTGGTTTCTGCCCACTGCAAACACCCTAGTCATCCAACCTAATAAGTATACCACTAAACAAGCTGACTATGTTCTTACATTTAGGGATGTCAGTGGCATTCATTTGGATTCCCTATGTTGTATCACGCCTACAGCAAATATATGTTTATTGCTATTTAATTTATGATATCAATGTTCTGATGTATACTGAAATCTAGTGGTAGTTCAGCACCACAACAAATTATTTATCTAGTCTGTATTTTGTTTATCCCTCTGTTTTACCTTCCTGTTATGGTTCTGGTTAGATTAGTTCTAGCTAGACCCTCTCTGCTTCTTTTACATTTTCTCAGACAGCATTAGTCATCACAGGGACAAGGTATAGAAGGTCCTTGTATTCTTACACTTTAAAAGACTGAAATAACATCCTCTCTACTGTCTAATTTAAAATAAAATGTTGTTGGATTCAACGTATCACTTATTGACAGCATAGCAGTGAATGGGCTAAACTGTTGACTATGACCTATTTTAGGGAACTGTAGTTTTTTGTTGTTTCATAAGCATGCAGGATTTCTAAGCTTGACATACTTGGAACTCATTTTTTAATTTTTCAATGTAACCTCCTCTTGTGTGTGTGTCACTAAAATTAATTTTGGGGTGTTTTTTAGGTAAAATACAGATTTAATAAAAGGTAGCACAAATGTTGACACAATTGCAACTGCCACCGTTTTATCTACAGTTTCTCTGCTTTCAGAATATATATAATGTTTTGGAGCTTTAGGGTATCATCTTGCCTAAACTGTTCATTTTGTGTGCAAAACAAAAAAGCTCTGACAGTGAAAGGGTTAGGATAGACTCTGTAATTAAAGTAGTTTCAAATAAATGGAATGAAAAAAGGGACATTGTATAAAAATGAAGAAAATGGAAACAGAAGTAAAGTCTGTGGCCATGGTAACCAATCAGGTTTTATCTTTTATTTTATTTTTGTAAAATAAAACAGGAAATTTAACTCCTTAAGAAAGGAGATAACACTGAAGGGAATACTGATATTTTACAAGACATTACAATGATCGACACAAGAAGGCAGTTTTTCTTAATAACCATTTGGGAAGAATAGTTTGGGCATTTCTGAGCATGCTTATAACTTAAATAGCAGTTTAAAAGCAACACATCTCCATTGGTCCCATAGCACTGTCCCTGATGCTGACAGTACCATTGCTGCCAGAATTATGCAGACACTCTTAAGCAAGAGAGCAATCTACCATTGCTCGCTTCTTAAAACCCCCTAAAAGTCTCTGAATGAACCCCATGATTTCTGCTGCATTATTGAGTGTGCTTAAAAGGGGATATGTGTTTGCAATCTGACAAACCTGTATTATATTACCCTCTGAGCAGTTGAGAAAATATCTCAGTCTTTTGTATTATTTGCTGTAAAGCAGTAAAACAGCTTTTAATAACTTTAAAAGGCGTGTTTCTGTCATGTTTTATTGCTATCCAAATAATAGGCTTTTACTAAAACTGATTTTATGAAATGTAACTGTTGTTATAATCACAGATGTTTTAGAGATCCAAGTCTTAGGGTTTTTCATACAATATGTTGCAAAAAAGTACTGAAAATGTTTCAGTCTAGATTTTTTCCTGTTTTAGAGCAGATATGTAATTTTGTACTTTTCCATGGTGCATAGCTGTTTTAGCATAGCATTTGACAATAGTCATTCATTCTCTGATGCCTTGAAAAACAATTCCTCTGCGGTAACTGATAAAGAAAAAAGCCAGATGATTATAGTGGCACTACCAATATTCAAGGGCTGGGAACAGCTTTTAAATTGTGGACATTTTTATACCTCTGAGTGTTATAAGTCCTTTGTGTTTTTGCAGCGTTTTCAAATCTACATTGCCAGTACATCTCCAGTGCACAACTTTGCAATTTTCCAGAAAGCCTGTATATATTCTCTGCATTGTTGTTAAACTGTTTATCAAGTGCTACACAGGGCTTTTGCTGCCAGGTGTCACATTGTGTAGTCCTTTTGACTCTTGGTGCTTCTGTATGATTTCTCTGGCCTGGAACAATGGTTATCCAACAGGCTTTATCCTGTCACTAGGTATAGATGTTACCAACCCCCTAACTGATGGTAGATGCTGTCAAGCAGTCGGTAGAGAGGTAGAGAGGTCTGCACTGATAGTCGAGGCTCTGGAAGTGTGCCCAGATACCCTGGCCATCAATAACTATTTTTTTCTTTAAGTATAATGGACTAATGCATAATAGCTGAACATGAACATATGCAAGAATAAAGCTTTGCAATAAACCTAGGGTACAAAGCCTCCTTGCCTAGAATTTCTATTTTTCTGTGCAATTACAGAAGAGTTACTGACATTTGTTTGCGGTTAGGTTTTTAAAAAATGCTGCATAAATCATTTGGTGCCAAAAACAAATGTAAGCCTTAATTTGCCCTTTGGGCATCCCCTTATTATTTTCTTCTTCCATCTAAACCCTTAAACTTTACTCTAAAATAACCCCTAACACTTAATTGCTGCCTAACACTTAAAGAAGAACTATGGTTAAAATGATAAAATCAATATGTTATGCACCTATACAGTCTGTTAAACATGTCATTGATTGCTTTGCAAAAAGCAGTAAGGATGCTGAAATATCTACCTTGTCCCCAGCTCACATGTGCACTTCCTTTAATGAGGGGACAACTTTACTTCCTGCTTTTCAAATTGCCTCAGGTTTGCCTGTTGTCTCGTTTTACGTGCTATCCCTCTGCAGAAACGTCCTGACATCACTGGAAGTGCTCTTGTAGTACATAGAAATCTCAGGCATTCATTCTACACAGAAGTCCTGATTAGGCCCCGCCCATCATTGACCCATGAAGCCCCACCCACTCCAAATGATGTCCCGCCTTTGCCCACCCACTGCTCTATCTACGTTGGATTTTGTTCTGTCAGTTTACAAATTACCAGAGGAGAGCAGGCAGGGAGAAGCACACAGATTAATAGACTGATCTTTGTGTTAACTAGCCTGTACTGACTTGTGCCTGTTTTACATAGCACACACCCAGCTAAGGATTGGCAGATGGGTGTGTGTTATGTAAAGTAGAACGAGCATAATAGAAGGCAGGAGGACTGGGAGTTAGAGAAGCTAGTTCACTGAAAGGAAATGATATCTGAGCTCTGCTCAACTACTCCCATCATTACTAACCATATACAGCAAAGGAGGAATGAATAGGGGATTACAGACCACAATTGCAGCTATATGGTAGGAAAATAGTCAATTCAGTTATTATGTTTATTACCGTGTGTAACTTTCAGGTATTTATATGAGGATTTACTAAAATATGTATGTTGCCTTTAGTTGTACTTTAACCATTAATGTCAGCCTAACTTTAACCCTTAGCCTAACGCCTAAAATGAACCCATAACACATAACATGGACCTAAAGTAAAAAAGTGAACATTTGCTATATTAACCACTTAAAGACTGCCCACTGCATATATACTGTGGCAGAATGGCTCTATTGTGTGAAACAACATACCTGTACTTTGTTTTGTGTAATAGATACTATGGGTGCGCGCCCACTGCACGGAGGGGGAGCCAAGCCGCGGGTCCCCCAGACCCAATTTCCACCTACCACCCATGATCACTCCAAAGAGAGGCAGAACAGGGATTGTAAACAAGGCAGATCCCCGTTCTGACAGGGAAGTACATAGAGATCTTCTGTTCCTAGTAATCAGGAACAAGGATCTCTGTGTTCTACCTGTCAGTCCATCCCCCTCACAGTTATAAAACACTTGCAGGGAACACAGTTAACTCATTGATTGCCCCTGATGTTAACCCCTTCCCTGCCAATATCATTTATACAGTGATCAGTGCATTTTTGTTAGCACTGATCACTGTATTGGTGTCACTGGTCCCCAAAAAGTGTAATTTAGGGTCAGATTTGTCCACCGCAATGTCACAGTTCCGCTAAAAATCACTGATTGCCGCCATTGGCAGTAAAAACAATTAAAAAAAATTAAAAGTCCATAAATCTATCTCATAGTTTGTAAACACTATAACTTTTGTGTAAACCAATCAATATACGCTTTTTGGGATTTTATTTATGTATTATAGCAGAAAGTAAAAAATATTGTTTTTTTTCAAAATTGTCTGTCTTTTTTTGTTTATAGTGCAAAAATAAAACCCGCAGAGGTGATCAAATACCACCAAAAGAAAGCTCTATTTGTGGGGGAAAAAGGACAAAAATGTTATTTGGATACAGCGTTGCACACAGCTCAATTGTCAGTTAAAATAATGCAGTGCCATAAATAAAATAAATATAATAAATAAATAAAAAATTACCTGGTCATTAAGGGGGTAAAACCTTCCAGGGCTGAAGTGGTTAAAATGAATACCTAGAATTATTATTTATTTCTGAATCCCTGTACGCTATATATATCTTGGAAGAGTACCTTTTTTTTTAATTCCAGCAGTGCATTCCTGTGCATTAAGCCTGTATATGCATATGTAATGTGAGATCATATAAGCCAGTGGTTCTCAACCCTGTCCTCAAGTACCCCCAACAGGTCATGTTTGCAGGTTTTCCGTTATCTTGCACAGGTGCTTTAAATCAGAGTCAATGGCTTGGTATTTTGGACAGCTATTTTATCTAAGAGAAATTCCCAAAACATGGCCTGTTGGGGGTACTTGAGGACAGGGTTGAGAACCACTGATCTAAGCCACTGCTGCTTTTAACTGCCTTATGGGATTTACAGTAAGAGTTAGTGACTGACAACAATGTGATGCTCACTGTTTACTGTGCTGGAAAGAAAGTTGTACCTGATGACCAGCAGTGCAAGGATCTCCCTACTTCTGCTTTATTTGTGCTTTAGATCTGTGCTTTTGGTACCTATCCTGCTGCTTCCTAAATATTTCCCACAAGTCAACGGATCATGTAACACAATATAACAATAACAAAGACGCTGTGAACATAAATATGTATATATCAAATATGCACCATTGTATAAGCCATGTGACAAGGTGTATGACAAACAAAGATTGTTCCTGCAACAGTTCTAAATAAACTTGTAAATTCAGTCTTTCCACCGTGAATGAAAAGTGCTCCACTGCTCAAATAAAGATGAATCTATCCTGCAACAGTTTTAAATAAACTCTTCTCAAGAAAGTTCACTCTCTCCACTGCCACCTTTTTCTTCCATGTTTACCATATGGGGAGTTTCACAAGAGAGGAGAGATAGGACCAGAAGCCATATTAGATGGAAGTCATCTGTATAAGCATGATGGGGGTTATTTACTAAGAGTGCAGAGTGCAAAATCTGGTGTAGCTCTGCACAGAAACCAATCAGCTTCCAGGTTTTATTGCCAAAGTTTAATTGAACAAGCTGAAGTTAAAAGATGCTTGACTACCATGTACAGATGCACCAGATTCTGAGTACACCAGCTTTAGTAACCCCCCCCCCCCAAATACCAATCTGTAAAATGAGAGGCATGGTTGTCTGGTGAGTTCTAGTCTGCTGGGGAGAGGTGTTTGAGCACTGGAATGCTTTTTATTCCCAGTGGAATGATTAAACTTTCTTGAGAAGATTTTTTTAAAACTGTTGCAAGATGGACTAATCTTTATTTGTCATACACCTTGTCACTTTGGCTTTTACAGTGGTGCTATTTGATATAATGCATATTTTATGTTCGCAGCGCCTTACTTAATGGTA
Organism: Glandirana rugosa; assembly: GCA_018402905.1. Taxonomy (NCBI): domain Eukaryota; kingdom Metazoa; phylum Chordata; class Amphibia; order Anura; family Ranidae; genus Glandirana; species Glandirana rugosa. The sequence continues at coordinate 1,734,992 of BLSH010008488.1, forward strand.
TATTGTATTACATATTTTGGGTATGTTGAATTGAAGGCTGCAGCAATATTGTACATTGTATTAATAGTTTTGGGATATTGTATGTCTGTATCTCTGAGTTGGATGATTATATTTAGTCAACAGATAGCCAATCATCAGAGGACAATTCTGACATGAGGAAGCCTTTCTACCAAAATAGCAGCCTACATATGGAGCATAGTCAAAAATGGGAAAAAATTGGCTGCAATGATTACAATACTGGTAACTAGTCCCTGGCATTTTGATTGCTTTTTGGGCATAACTTCCATAATTCAGGTCTTTAATCCTAAACCCAAAACATAGCTACATAGGTATTTCCTTAAAACCTACCTGTAACTTAACCTAACCATTAAAGTTAACTTCTAACATTTAATTAAGCATGTGTAGGCCACTTCAGATGGAATGTGCACAGAAACCATGTGGTATTGATTTAGGGATATAGTAGCAGAACACTCCTGAAACTCTCAAGAAGCCTTTACAATCTTTAATGACTTTGCTTTGCCACCCCTTGACCTCAAGTTTCTTGTGAGTAGAGATGGACTGAGCAACCCCCTGTTCGGTTTGCGCCAGAACTCTCGATCATTGCGAAAATTTGGAGTCAAATAACAAACCCCATTGAAGTCTATGGAGCACGAGTTGAAATAATCAAAAGTGCCCATTTTGAGGGCTTAGAAGCTATTTATTGGGCATACAAAGGGTATGGAGTTCCGGGTACTGCCCTGGGGGACATGTATCAATGAATTACAGTTTGTAAAAAACATCATTTTTAAATGAGCAGTGATTTGCTGATGCTTAAAGTGAAATAATAAAAATGTGCCAACCAATAGTGTTCCTTCTCCTTGATGCCACAAATTCTTGGGTCCTTTCGCAGGCTTTAAAGAATGAGGGAGCCAATGCACCACAAGTTTGCAGAGACATGAGAAGCAGAGTCCTCGGAGTCACTGAGGATTACAGTATCTAGAACTGCCACCTCCCAGTCACGTACTACTCCCTAGGGTTCTGGGGATGGAAAACCATCTCTTAAGGTTTGACCTATGTCTTCCTCTGCTTCAATGCCTCCAAAACTGCCATAATCCTTCTCCTCCTCCTCCTCCTCTTGTTTTTTCTGTGGCATCGCAAGAATGGTGTCTGCATAAAGTGGGCCTTAAAAGGAAAGGGAGCCCTCCTCTTCCTCCTGCTGCTCTGCCACGAGTGCCCTGTCCATAATGCCATGCAGAGTCTGCTCAAGCAGGAACACAACAGGGATTGTGTCACCGATGCATTCATTTTCACAGCTCACCATCCTTGTCACTTCCTCAAATGGTGACAGTACAGGGCATGCATCCTTTAGCAGCAAATGGCATGGGGAAAAAAAGCTGAGCTGGCCTGAGCCTGTCTTTGTGCCGTACTGCACGTGCAGCCGCTGCAGCATTGCCGAAGTTGAGTTCCATCTGGTAATACTGCAGTAAACGTGCACTAACGTACGTCAATATGCTGCAGTAAACGTGCACTAATGCACCTAAATATTCTGCAGTAAAACTGCACTAACACACTTCAATATTCTGTAATAAAACTGCACTAAGGCACTTCAATATACTGCAGTAAAAGTGCACTAATGCACTTAAATATACTGCTGTAAAAGTGCACTAACACAGTTCAATATACTGCATTAAACGTGCACTAACGCACCTCAGTATACTGCAGTAAACGTGCACTAATGCACCTCAATATTCTGCAGTAAATGTGCACTAACGCACCATAATTTACTGCAGTAAATGTGCACTAACGCATGTCAATATACTGCAGTAAAGGTGCACTAACCCACATTAATATACTGCAGTAAAGGTGCACTAACGCATGTCAAAATACTGCAATAAACATGCACTAACTCCCCTTACCATACTGCAGTAAATGTGCACTAACTTACCTTAACCACTTCAAGACTGCCCGCCGTCATATGACGGCGGCAGTTTGAAGTGGAATATCGTTGCTATGGTAGCAGATAGCCGGCGATTCTGCGTCAGATAAAAGTGGTCTTAGCGGCGGATTCGCTGCAAGATCACTTTTATCAGTGGCGGGAGAGGTGCCTCCCTCTCCTGCCGCTTTCTGGTCATCTCCTCTGCTTACTGCACCCACCGACAGATGATCAGGTCCCCCCCCAGAAGCCATTCACCCAGCTCCATAACATGGCTGGGCGGAAGCGACATCACAAGTAGAGTTGAGCGAACCCGAACTGTAAAGTTTGGGTTTGTACCGAACTTTGGGGTGTCCGTGACCCGGACTCGAACCCGGACATTTAAAAAAAGTTTGGGTTCGAGTTCTGGGTTCGGGTATTTGATCACGCATGTTGAATAGCTGCAGGGCAGCCAATCAACAAGTGAACAACTAACCGACGGGACGTCGATAAGTTGTACGCACTAGTTTATGGGCTTGGGTCTTGAGCTTGGGTT
>BLSH010008488.1:1737448-1748956 GCA_018402905.1 Glandirana rugosa
TTGGGTTCGAGTTCTGGGTTCGGGTATTTGATCACGCATGTTGAATAGCTGCAGGGCAGCCAATCAACAAGTGTGATTTTCCCTAGAAGCCATCACAGCCATGCCTACTAATGGCATGGCTGTGATTGGCCAGTGCATCATGTGACCCAGCCTCTATATGAGGCTGGAGTCACAGTGCTGCATGTCACATGCTCTCTGGGTAGTGTAGGGAGAGGATGCTGCCTGTGCTGTGAGGGACAGATTGCAGATAGACAGATAGGTAGATATTACTACTACTACTGCTTTTAGGGACAGATTGCAGATAGATAGATAGATAGGTAGAGATTACTACTACTACTGCTTTTAGGGACAGATTGCAGATCTCATCCTGCATTACAGAAAGATCTGACAGGAATAGATAGAGTCTACTGCTTAGAGGGACAGATTATTGTTCTAAAATCATCTCCTAGTTCTATAGGGTCAGGTTCCTGCTGTTGCTGTAAGGGACAGATTATTGTTCTAAAATCATTTTGCAGCCCTCTAGCACTTTCCAGGACTCTTTTACAGTCATTTTTGTGCCGAAAAGTTTGGGTCCCCATTGAATTCAGTGGGGTTCGGGGTTAAGTTCAGGTCAAGTTCGGTACCGAACCCGGACTTTTTTCTGAAGTTTGGCTGAACCCACCGAACCCGAACATCCACGGGTTTGATCAACTCTAGTCACAAGTCACTTCCGCCCAATGGTCTTAAAGGGCCCTTTTTTTTTTGCAATGTCATTTTTTTCAAATCATTTTTTTTTTGCATTTAAGTGTAAATATGAGATCTGAGGTCTTTTTGACCCCAGAACTCATATTTAAGAGGTCCTGGCATGCTTTTTTCTATTACAAGGAATGTTTACATTTCTTGTAATAGGACTAAAAGTGATCAATTTTTATTTTTAAAAAGAGCAGTGTAAAATTAAAAATTAAAATAAATAATTAAAAAAAAAATTTAAAGTGCCCCGTCCTTGCGAGCTCACGGACGTATACGTAAGTCCTGCCCACATTTAAAAACGGTGTGCAAACCGTGCATGTGAGGTATTGTCGCGATCGTTAGAGCGAGAGTAATAATTTTAGCACTAGACCTCCTCTGTAACTCAAAACTGCTAACCTGTAGATTTTTTTAAACGTCACCATTGGAGATGTTTATGTTGCAAAGTTTGTCGCCATTCCGAGTGTGGACGCAATTTTGAAGCATGACGTGTTGGGTATCATTTTACTCGGTGTAACATTATCTTTCAAATTATGGAAAAAAAATTGGCCTAACTTTACTGTTGTCTTATTTTTTAACTCAAAAAACTGAATTTTAAAAAAACAGTTTGCGCTTGTAAGACCACTGCGCAAATTCGGTGTGACATAACGTTTTGCAATGGCCACCATTTTATTCTATAGGGTGTTAGAAAAAAATATATAATGTTTGGGGGGTTCTAAGTTATTTTATATCAAAAAAACCTGGTTTTAAATCATAAGCACCGAACTCCAAAAAGAGGTTAACGTGGTTAAAGTGGTTAATATACTGCAGTAAACGTGCACTAACACACATCAATATTCTGCAGTAAACGTGCACTAATGCACGTCAATATACTGCAGTAAATATTCACTAATGCACATCAATATACTGCAGTAAAGTGCACTAATGCAGTTCAATATACTGCAGTAAATGTGCACTATTGCACGTCAATATACTGCAGTAATTATGCACTAATGCACCTGAATATACTGTAGTAAATGTGCACTAACGCACCTGAATATACTGTAGTAAATGTGCACTAACGCAGGTCAATATTCTGCAGTAAACGTGCACTAACACACGTCAATATACTGCAGTAAACCTGCCCTGGAACATTAAACTGACACTAAAGTAAAAATGAATGGTCACACTGCACCACTACACTCATACTGCACTATCACTATATTCACAGTAAACTGACACTCTACACACAATAGCACAATATAGCACATTAACTTGCTAGTAGCATTGAACAGAGTCCTGTTCTATATATCTCCACTCTAATATCGCACTGCAAATAGCTGCTCTGGGAAGTGGGGGGTGGGTCTATGAGCAATGAGCCATGATTGGGCACAGTCATCATTACTTTCTCCAATAATGGCTCTGACAGTGTTCTGTGCCCTGATTGGGCAAAGCATTCTTTGCTTCAGCCAGCCAGGGCTTCCAATGCACTAAGCACGAACAAGCGGTCAAACGCCCCGACAATTCGGGTGTTCAGCGAATGGCCGAATAGCCAATGTTCAGCCCAAATTCATGCTCAGGCCGAACCGTTCGCCCAACACTACTGTGATATCTCATAGTGATGTATCATAGTTTATGACAAATGTAAAAGGTGATTTATATTTGCTCAAAATAAAATATAGTTCTTTTTTTCAAATACACTCCAAAAAGACCCCCTAAACTAATTGTAAATGTAAGATGATCACAGCTATGTTTACTTGTAGTAAAACTAGAAATTACTCAGTGTAGCTTCCAGAGCCCTTACCTTTTTCAGTTTATACATGAGTATGTGTGTGTGAGTGTTGTTGCAACAGCTATCAACTACTTGAATCCATTCAAATAAAGTTTTAAGGAATATATACAGTATATACAGTATATATATACAATAGTAGGTTGGGGAAAAGTTGTTAATGCACATTGGGTTTTTTTCTTACTTTTTAATGTAGAAAAAATGTCTAAGACTGGAAATAGTCATGACATTATACGGTATGTGAATTTTTCCAACAAACCTAACAATTTTATTTTACAGTTGGTCTCCTTCCTAAACTTGCAGTAATTATATCCACCGAAGCGCAACTAAGTATAAGTATGTTAGATAAAAGTGAATTTAGTTGGTATCTGGACTCAAGCAGTTTATGTCCTTTGGCTTAAAGCTGAATTTAAAGTCAATATGGACAACAATAACATCCACTTAGCAAAATGCTGTTTTATTAACTAACTTTTCAAACAATTATGCAGATTTATTGGCTAAACTAGGGTTTTTTGTTTTTTTTAGACCATGTTTCCATTTTGCTTTATTTATTATTTTTATTTTATATCATGATTTTCCATTTCATACTTTATAAAATAAAATTTTACTGTTACATCAAAATGTCCCTGTAATTTCATAGTAATCATAACACTGTGAAGGATGAACCGGAAGCAGCATTTCCTTTTGTCAATGTAAGTATTTTAGCCTTTTTGTGCCCTAATTTATCTATTCCTTCCCAGCAAGACTGACAGCATAACTTTAAATAGGCATTTGTGGTCCACGTTGAGGCCCATTTATTCTTGCGAACCAATGGTTTAGATATGGAAGTTTAGTTGCATCTTAAACATCACACAAATTGTACCCTGACATAATATCATTAGAGCTTCCATAGTAAAATTGTTAATCTTGGAACAAACTCTCTGGAATGACATACTTCATAGGTTACAGAATTTTCTGCTTCTGAATTCTGTTTAATTTTCAGATTAATATCTCCTTAATGAAACCCTTCACAAACTTGCATGGACTTAACTCAAATGCTTGCAATGAAAATGGTAGTGAGAAGGCCAGGAGTTGAATAATTAATTGAGTGGGTAATAGCAAAAAGTAACATTTTGGAGGGATGGGGCTTGATCTTAGGAGTATAAGGCAACTGGGGCTTAATATTATTAAAATAAGGCTAAAAAGATTTATGTTTGCCACGGTGTAATGCATACTCCACAGTTTTATAACTTTATATGTACAAAAAAAAATGATCTAAGACACTGTCACTTTCCTAAATTTGGCAGTGTATTTGAGAAATTTGGAGCTAGGAAATTGCACTTGTGCTGCTTATATCCATTGACTATAATGAGAAAGCCTTTTTATCTTTTTAAATGTACATATTGAGGATGACAAAGAAGGTAATGGGGGGAGGAGGGTGGGATACGTTTTATATCTGAATGGACAGCTCCAGTCTGGGCATTGGAGGAACTAACATGCCGTGCCACTAATAAACTTCTGACAGGTCTGGTAGGCTTTTGTGCAATTATCTTCTCACAAGTCTCCAAAAGGGGTGTTTCAGACCTGTTGGCTTTAAAATTAGGCTGGGGAGTAGGGACAATGTCATTTCATGTTGGAGGCATCTGACAGTCAGCTGCAGCATTTAAAGATTTCAGGGATTATGTTTCATATCAAATAACATCTAAAATATTTGTTATAGGGGGAGAAAATGTAATCCATTTGAGCATGTATTATGAGTTATGTGCAAACGCAATAATGTTTTGGCTGTACAGAACAACCTAGGGACCATCAAAATGGTTATATGGGGCCTACTCATAGCTGTTATGCAGTGTAAGGGGACTTATTTTTGTAATTTTTGTCCTTTGTACATACTTCTATACAATGCTCACTCTTGGACATTAAACTATACAATTAGTAAATGCTTTCTGTGTTCTAAGCTAAGAACCTATACTCCTAGAGATCTTGATGCATTATGTTATCAGTGTCTGTATGATTGGTATAAGTTCATTATTGAGTTGTATGAAATTGCATCTTGTGGATGTGGAATGCATGTAGATTAGTGTCTGTGTTTAAACTAGCAAATCTGCCAGACAGGAAAGTATGTGCGTGTGGTTGCCTAGCAAATGAGTCAATTGAACTGCAGGTGGTGGCAAGCTACCTTAAATTGTGTGTCTGGTGTGTGGCAGCAAGAAAGTGATAGCAAAAGGATTGTAGCTCACAGGATAGCTTGAAGGATCTCAGAAGTATGGGGTGATGGCTGCTCCACAAACCCTAGAGTGCATTAGATTGCTTACAAAATTTATATCTGCCTGTGTGTCCAGTTAGCTAGATTTTGTCCCTTTAGTGGGGCACATGACAATGCAGACTGTGATAACTGTGTCACCTTACCAAAGTAAGCTCTTCTCATTCTTTCTCAACTAAACAAGATCCTCTTGGGTAAGTGAGTCATCATGGGTGTGATTTCTTGACATCTGGTGCCAGAGGTTGGAGATTAGAGTATGTGCACTGTTTTGTTTTTACCTGTGTCTAGATTGGGGAACTTGTAGTTCTTGTGATCATTTGCATGCTGTTCACTTTACGAGGATGGATAGGGATAACTCACATATTGATCAGCCTATCTTGTCCATGCACCCTTGGTAGTCCCGTTCCTAACAGGTGATTAATAATACAAAATACAATTTTGTAGTTGTGCATAATCATAGGCCATTCCATAGTTCACAATCATAGAGATTGCAGAGTTACTGTATGTTGTTGCCTATATCCCATCACATCCTTAGCAGCTATCATAATAAGTCCATCATGGCTAACTCTTCTAGTTGAATGTATACCCTGGTGTGGAATTTCAGGATTTAAACTGTAATAAAGGATATAATAAAGCTTTCATGAGTGATATGCACTGTCCTCTTCACAGGTTGTTCAATATATATAGAATGTGAAGCATTTCCTGGTATTTATTCATCAGGCTATAAAAACATAATATATACCTGCAGTCTAAACAGATTTTTTTTGTGCTTCTGCAGTAAAGACCATTTATTGAATATAACAATATTATGTTCTGATGTTTAAAGGCTATTTTGAAATATTGTGTTGTTTGATTACATCCTCTCATATACACAAAAAGAAAGAAGTAATATGCATTAACTTCAATGGTATATGTATTAAAAAATTCATATAATGTTATTTGCATATTTTAACATCATAAATATGTTGTTCTTAGGCATAAGACGCTTAATTTATGAACCACAAAAAGATGGTGAATATACAGAAAATGAATTTCTATTTCCATGATTGTATCTGCTAATGCAGCTATTTTGCAAGGAACATTAAGAATCCTTGGAGTTGAGACATTTAGAAAAAAAATGTTTGACAGCAATCTTAATACAGCAGGTGGTATTTAATAAGTAAATAATGAATTTTAAAAGCCTTTACTGTCAAGGATGAGTGCTCATTCTTATTAGTACAAATTAAAAATAAATCTTTAAAATCATAAACATGTTTCAAAATTAACTTTCAAATTCACTGAACTAATCTGACCTTGTGCTTTCGGCATGCTTGAGGCTATCCTTTTTGAATGTTATATGCTGTTAGTGTTGAATCCATTTTAACAAGGCTCACTAGGCTGTAATGAGAATACAGTGAATGATTGGTTGAACCTGCACATTAAGGAGGTCATGTTCTATACTGTAACCAACGAATTAGTATTATTCGTGTCTACATTTATTTATTTATTATATTAGTTTGTGTCTTTGATTAAAGTTATATGAATTTCAAAATGTCTACCTGATATAAGGATGAGCTACCCATATTTTACTACAAAGGATTATGGTGTGTGGCTTGTTGTAACGGGCCTATCAAGTAAACGCAGATCAAACTGATCTTTGACCTCTGCACAGTGTTTAAGATTGACCCTATTGTGGCAAACTGACACTGAACATATGTTCACTGATATCCATGAGGGCAATAGTACCATCCATATTATGTAGACTAAAGAGCAAATATCTAGAGGACTGACATACAGCAAGCATGTAGTCCCCGCATTGTTACAGCCTTTCCTACTAATGACAACCAAAAGGAGAGGGTTACGACTGTCAGTCTCCATCTACCATCCACCTATAGCAGTGGAGAAATTGTGGTAAAGGATTCTGTAACCTGTGTCCCAGTCCAGACAGGGTACAATGATCAGCTGCAGTATCTTTCCATCCACTGCCCTTGTCATGTATTTATAGAAGAACTGAAGAGGCAGTCATGTGACCACTGAAAAACCTGTGCAAAATATGTTTTTGTTTTTTTGAGGTGCTTTCACATTTTAATTGTTATAAACATATTCTACATCCTTTCATTCATGAAAAGTTTCTTTTATAAACTTGATTTATTTGTGAATTTATTTACTTATGTTGTTAGAATCATTGTTCTACTCCAATATGGCATGGCTTATTGAATCTTCTTTTTGATTCTTGTGGCCAGTAGAAAATATGTCAATTTACTCACAACATGTATTTCATAAATATCAGTCATTAAGAGCCCAAGACAGATTCTTTCCAAGACCGCTGACAGATTGCATTTCAACGATATACATTTAGCCTAGAAAATGTTGGATTGCACTATATCTAGTTGACAGGTGTCTTTTAACTGATTATTGGGAACTCCAGCAGATCAATGCTTGACTTTTCCCAGCTTAAATGTAGTCCCTGCTGGATATCTATCTTGGAAATTCTTTGACCTATCATATTTATATGTGCATTATTGTAAAGGAAAAACCCTCTTAGACTAGTGTTCTCACTGTTCCTAGCATGTTGTCTAATAGCAGCTCTGTTTGGGGTGCCTTGAAACAAACATCTGTGATGGAACTTAGCGTTGACACCTCAGCGTTGCATGTTGATTAAAGTGCTTTTGTTTTCTCTAATACAAGAATTCCTGCCAGCTGATGTCAGGAACCGCTGTGCATAGATAACATTTAGCACAGAATCACATTATTTTACAGAATGCAGGACTCACTCATGTAGTGCTTAACAGGATAAAAGGCTTGCTGGGCTGATGTAAAATCCAGCAAACATTTCCCATGAAATAAAAGCCATAATAGTTCTTAGCATGATGTTCAAACAGTAAAGAAAACAAAGCTGCTTAGGAAAAGGGAACTTAAATTTGAATGCTAAGTATAGCAACAGCGATAACAACTGTAGATGTTGCAAAGTTTAATTTTCATTTACTCAGTGTATAATAGGTTTACAGTTTGTTGTAAAGTACATATAAAATATTTTTATAAGCCCAGTTCTCTGCTGTTGTTATCAGGACATTTATTGTTATGTTATATGTGTCCTTCGTGTGGCATTACACTTTTTTGAGTGATTGTTACAGTATTTCATATATTATATGTAGCTGCTAGAGTTGAGTGGACACTTGGATGTTCGGGTCCGGCGGGTTCGGCCGAACTTCGCAAAAAAGTTCGAGTTCGGCCCCTAACTTGACTCTGAACCCCATTAAAGTCAACGGTGACCCACATTTTTGGGCACTAAAATGGCTCTAAAAAAGTCCTAGAAAGGGCTAGAGGGCTGCAAAAGGAAGCAAAATGGGGGTAAGAGTAGGACAAGTGCCCTGCAAACAAATGTGTATAGGAAAATAACTTAAAATCACATAAAAAAAATGAAAAATGGAGGAGGTGGATGTGGAGTAGGAGGTTGAGGAGGCGGTGACCGTGGCGGTGTAGATGGTGGAAGTGGCAGTGGAGGAGGAGGAGGTAGCCAACACTGTTTTTTTTTTTTCCAATTGGGGTAGCCCCCAAAATATTGAGACATATTAAAAAAAAAAGATCACTGTCTGCAGACAAACCCAGAGATGTTCTAGCACGGGTTCACTTTTTCCATATAAAATGTACCATGGTTTATTTTTCATGTTTCTCCTGTTACAAACTCCAATAAAGACCCACGAAAAGCACACCAGCAGAGTCATCAAAAAGCATAAGAGACTGCTGCATGACTTGGGGCTCAGACTGCTTGGCTGATTTACAAGGGGCTGAGGTGAAAGACAGATGGCCATGGGGTTCAGGTGCCAACTCTGAGCTTTCAGCAAGGGACCGAGTGGGAGACAATGTGAAGGAACTGGAGGCATTGTCAGCCACCCAATCTACTATTGCCTGTACTTGTTCTGGCCTCACCATTCGTTGAGCGGCATTCAGGCCTACCATATAACATTGATGGTTCTGTCAGCTACTAGCACCTGAGGAAGGTGTTTCACTTGTGCGTGTAGCTGGCAGAGATCGACCACGTCCCCTCCTTGCAACAGGAGCTTCACCAACACCACCAGCAGCACCACGACCACGACCACATCCCTTATTTGACACTCTCCTCATTGTGGACGCAAATGTACTATGCACTAAACCAGCAATGTCGACGCACTTTTTAATTTTGTGCAAGAAATGCACAGAAAGGTGCAAATGTAATATCTAGCACTAGTTATTTTATTTTTTTTTTTTAAACCAGCAATGTAGACGCATTTTTTTTTTATTTTTGTGCAAGAAGTGCACCACTGGCAGCAAATGTAGTATTTAGAATATTTTTTTTTTAAACCAGCAATGTAGACGCACTTTTAATTTTTGTGCAAGAAATGCAACGCTGGCCGCAAATGTAGTCTTAAGAATTTTTTTTTTTTAAACCAGCAATGTAGACGCACTTTTTATTTTTGTGCAAGAAATGCAACGCTGGCCGCAAATGTAGTATTAAGATTTTTTTTTTTTTAAACCAGCAATGTAGATGCACTTTTTATTTTTGTGCAAGAAATGCACTGCTGGCTGCAAATGTAGTATTTAGAATATTTTTTTTAAACCAGCAATGTAGACGCACTTTTTATTTTTGTGCAAGAAATGCACCACTGGCCGCAAATGTAGTATTTAGAATATTTTTTTTTAAACCAGCAATGTAGATGCACTTTTTATTTTTGTGCAAGAAATGCACCGTTGGCTGCAAATGTAGTATTTAGAATATTTTTTTTTTAAACCAGCGATGTAGACGCACTTTTTATTTTTGTGCAAGAAATGCACCACTGGCCGCAAATGTAGTATTTAGAATATTTTTTTTTTAAACCAGCAATGTAGATGCACCTTTTATTTTTGTGCAAGAAATGCACCGCTGGCCGCAAATGTAGTATTTAGAATATTTTTTTTTTAAACCAGCAATGTAGACGCACTTTTTATCTTTGTGCAAGAAATGCACCACTGGCCGCAAATGTAGTATTTAGAATATTTTTTTTAAAACCAGCAATATAGATGCACTTTTTCATTTTGTGCAAGAAATGCCCCGCTGGAGGCAATTGTAATATTTTGCACAAAATTTTTTTTTTTTTTTTTAATTTGTCTAACTGCAATGCAAAAGCAGTATTTAAATATGCCAAAATGTTGCCAACTGAACTAACAGAACACGATTAAAGTACTGTCCCTGACACACAAGCAGTTGCAAGTGCACTGCACTTGCAAAAATCGCGGCAAACACCCACCTAACAAACAGAAAAATTGCTTAGGTTTTATATGAGGCACTTTGCTTAGCAAACAAAATGTGCTCTAGCAAACAAAAATCCCCTCTAGCACCCACCCACCAATAAATCACTGTTTTTAACAGATTTTCTAAAGCTAATCTGTCCCTCACAGCAGCAGCAGCATCCTCTCCCTACACTAGTATGCGATGATTTTCTAAAGCTAATCTGTCCCTCACAGCAGCAGCATCCTCTCCGTACACTAGTATGAGATGATGTGACATGCAGCACTACGTGACTCCAGCTTATATAGAGGCTGGGTCACATGATGCACTGGCCAATCTCAGCCATGCCATTAATAGGCATGGCTGTGATGGCTTCTAAGGGCAAATGAGTGAAACGCTTGTTGATTGGCTGCCCTGCAGCTATTCAACAGTCGTGAAAAAATACCCGAACCCCCAACCCAGACTTTTTCTCAAATGTCTGGGTTCGGGTTTGGGACACAGACACCCTAAAGTCCGGTACGAACCTGAACTTTACAGTTCGGGTTCGCTCAACTCTAGTAGCCACTATATTGTACATCTGTTGGTCTAACAAACAGTGCAGTCCTTCCCGATTGAAGGATGGGCCATTTATATGGATACACCTTAATAAAATGGGAATGGTTGGTGATATTAACTTCCTGTTTGTGGCACATTAGTATATGTGAGGGGGAAACCTTTCAAGATGGGTGGTGACCATGGCGGCCATTTTGAAGTTGGCCATTTTGAATCCAACTTTTGTTTTTCCAATAGGAAGAGGGTCATGTGACACATCAAACTTATTGGGAATTTCACAAGAAAAACAATGGTGTGCTTGGTTTTACCGTAACTTTATTCTTTCATGAGTTATTTACAAGTTTCTGACCACTTATAAAATGTGTTCGATGTGCTGCCCATTGTGTTGGATTGTCAATGCAACCCTCTTCTCCCACTCTTCACACACTGATAGCAACACCGCAGGAGAAATGCTAGCACAGGCTTCCAGTATCCGTAGTTTCAGGTGCTGCACATCAGCACACTTTATTCAGCAGCAACCAGGTGGACAGGCGCAGGGTCAGGTTCAAGGTCAGAATCATTTGGTAACGTGCTGGTAGCGAGGTACCAAGTCAGGAGGTGGAGATGTAGTCAGAAATCCAAGTTCAGTAACACAAGTGAGCAGCAAATATAACAGGCAGGGGTAGATAGGGTATCTTTTACCCGTGCAATGAAAAACAGGTAAATGTATGAGGAGCTGCTCGTATCACACACTGTATAGTGCTGTAAACATAAGAAACCCACTTTAAACCACGCTACCACATGATCTATACTATGCACTTGTGTTAAAAAAGGTAAAAAACGTGGTGGACAAAAATGTGATTAAACGTGGTGACACGTATCATATCTAGTACACCATCGCACCAAATTTCACCCAAAGAATACAAATGTCGTGATATGTCACACACTATGCTCGTCGAGGAGTATGTAAATGGACAAAAAGTAACGTGCCCATTTTCTATGGGATAGATGGGGACG
>BLSH010008488.1:1748966-1784634 GCA_018402905.1 Glandirana rugosa
AATCCAACTTTTGTTTTTCCAATAGGAAGAGGGTCATGTGACACATCAAACTTATTGGGAATTTCACAAGAAAAACAATGGTGTGCTTGGTTTTACCGTAACTTTATTCTTTCATGAGTTATTTACAAGTTTCTGACCACTTATAAAATGTGTTCGATGTGCTGCCCATTGTGTTGGATTGTCAATGCAACCCTCTTCTCCCACTCTTCACACACTGATAGCAACACCGCAGGAGAAATGCTAGCACAGGCTTCCAGTATCCGTAGTTTCAGGTGCTGCACATCTCGTATCTTCACAGCATAGACAATTGCCTTCAGATGACCCCAAAGATAAAAGTCTAAGGGGGTCAGATCAGGAGACCTTGGGGGCCATTCAACTGGCCCACGGCGACCAATCCACTTTCCAGGAAACTGTTCATCTAGGAATGCTCGGACCTGAACCCATAATGTGGTGGTGCACCATCTTGCTGGAACTATGATGTCGGTGATAGGGAATTGCTGGCCATCAAGTCGGCTTTGGAGGAATGGCGGTACCTCCTGGAAGGAGCAGCTCACCCGCTATTGGTTTTTACTGACCATAAAAACCCTAAAAAAAACATATGCTGTGAAGATACGAGATGTGCAGCACCTGAAACTACGGATACTGGAAGCCTGTGCTAGCATTTCTCCTGCGGTGTTGCTATCAGTGTGTGAAGAGTGGGAGAAGAGGGTTGCATTGACAATCCAACACAATGGGCAGCACATTGTACACATTTTATAAGTGGTCAGAAACTTGTAAATAACTCATGAAAGAATAAAGTTATGTTAAAACCAAGCACACCATTGTTTTTCTTGTGAAATTCCCAATAGTTTTGATGCGTCACATGACCCTCTTCCTATTGAAAAAACAAAAGTTGGATTCAAAATGTCCGACTTCAAAATGGCTGCCATGGTCACCACTCATCTTGAAACGTTTCCCCTCTCACATATACTAATGTGCCACAAACAGGAAGTTAATATCACCAACCATTCCCATTTTATTAAGGTGTATCCATATAAATGGCCCACCCTGTATTATATCCCAGAATGTGAGCAGAAGTCACTTTTTGCTACTGTTCCCCAGGCAACAAGGTTTATGTAGCACTTTGCCCTGTCTTTCTAGCTTGTCTTATTGCTGAGATACAATGACCAAAAGTACCCAAACACCCCCTCTACTTTCAAATCACACATCTAGCAAATAGATGAATATTTATTTGACTATGATTGGCAAAATTTGTCTTCTCAGGAATCAGATTCTTCCCCCAACACAATTGCTATCAATCATTGTTAGGTGTGCAGGAGGTGGGATGTGTTAATTCCATGTTCCAACTTCTTTGCTTATATCGGTTGGTAAGATGCAGACAGCTGCTGCTGCATGGTATCCTTGGTTGCTAGGATGCAGACAGTCCACCTGCACCAAAACAACCAATGATGCTATGTGGTCTGCTTGTGGTAAATGATTTTCACCTTTAGGGAAACATGAATGCACATATTTCTGCAGAAAAAAATGTGAATTTATTATTTTTTCCCCAGGAGCATGTTAATCCCACAGAAGTGTGACACATAGTATTGTTATCATTATTATTATTATTATAAAGGATTTATATAGCTCCAACAGTTTTTGCAGTGCTTTACATCATGAGGGCAGACAATACAGTTATCATACAGCAGGAATCAGATCTGGTTATTTGTGGTGGCGTTTGCATTGAAGACCTTTGTGTTGTTTGGACTTTTCCACAAGCACATATCGCTATTGGATGTGAATTATATATTTTCTTTTGAGACTGATCATTTATGTGTAATTCATGATGAGATGTGTATGTTTTTTTTTTAATATATTGGTGTATCACTTGGTAAATTGTATTCATATATTACTTATATACAAAAATCTAGTGTACACTCCATTTATTAGTGCTGTCAATTCACTTGTTTTTCACAAATTGAATGCTTAGGCGTTTCAAGACAGCTGCTTTTATACACATTATCATCTTTTCTGAGGGAGTGCAGGAGATCACTTCATTATATTTCCTGACTGCCTATCACATGTTTTAGTCCCTGAAGCACCATAACAGTGGAAACAACCACACAATAACCACATTTTGGAAAGCACATACCTCAAGTTATTTTCTAAAAGGCATTTTTTGCCACATGTTTTTGGAAAATGTGGAAAGAAAATTAAAATGTGTTCTTTACACAAATCTGCCAAGTAATAAGGTAATTCTAACACACAGTATAGGCATAGTTACAATTACACCCCAAAACACATTCTACTACCCCTCCACCGTACCATACCACATGTGTGAGACTTTTTCACAGCCTTTATTTATTTAATATCAGGCAGCACTTATTGACTTTCTTGTGTAGGCAAGAAGTCACATAACATCTGAGGAGTGCAGTGTGTGGTGGAGAGTTTTTCAAACACTCTGGGTGTTTTTGCCTGGTTTACACATGGTGGATTCATATGGAACTGCACTGGACATCATTTGATTGATGGACTGTGTGAATAGGTGTCACATATCTGACTATGGAGCCTGAGACGATGAGGGTGGCCTCTTGCACAATTCCCATCCAAGCACCCCTGGTAGTAGGAGACAAGAACTTTTAGAGCACTGGAAGGGTGTCGGTGCCAGGAAGCAATGAGCTGAAGCTTGGAAATACAGGAGATCTTCCAGTGGTAGTATGGAATCTGGTCACAAGCTTTATTCAGCAGCAACCAGGTGGACAGGTGCAGGGTCAGGTTCAAGGTCAGAATCATTTGGTAACGTGCTGGTAGCGAGGTACCAAGTCAGGAGGTGGAGATGTAGTCAGAAATCCAAGTTCAGTAACACAAGTGAGCAGCAAATATAACAGGCAGGGGTAGATAGGGTATCTTTTACCCGTGCAATGAAAAACAGGTAAATGTATGAGGAGCTGCTCGTATCACACACTGTATAGTGCTGTAAACATAAGAAACCCACTTTAAACCACGCTACCACATGATCTATACTATGCACAATGGTGCAAATTAGTGTAAAAACAGGTGGTGCAAAAAATGGAAAAAATTGTGTTGCAACAGATTGAGTCCAATTAGTGTGTATCACTTCAAGATGTTAAGATCTGGTAAAACAATTAATAGAAAAATTTAGTCCAGTAAATGTACACTGTTCAATGAAATGATCAGGTAGAAAAGATATATGCTGGATCATTCAGTATTGAATCCGAGACAATCACAATCCTTCACCAAAAGGCACCCAGTGGCACATCCTACTCACCAGAACTTGTTGATCCCTTTTACGGGGATCAGCAGCGCTTGTCACTTAAGTATCATGTGTACAGTCAGTTTCCATCCTGCAGAGATGGTATAAGACAGCGGCTGGACAGCGGACCTCAAGGAAACGGGGGGTGAGATGAAAAAGAAGAGGGCTCCTTTTATCATTTTATATGGGACTGGACATGTTCAGCACCTAAAACACTCTATACTATAGACACTTTATTATTTGGAATTTTGCCCAATTTTATGCACTTTTTATACACTGTTTGTTTGCCTATACCTATGTGGTAGTGCGGTTTAAAGTGGGTTTAAGATGTCAGACATATCTGGGTCAGGATCAAGGTTAGCAAACTTTTAAGAACAAGGAACACAGGAACTAGAGCTGAAGACAGTCCATTAGTAAGGTCAGTCAGCCTCTAAGTTTAAATAGGCTGCTGGGTGCCATGATCAGTGGATGCGTGCGGAAGCCTATGTGTGCATGCACATGCCCGCATGTATGCATCATTGCTCATCCACATGCACATTATAGTCCTTGTCTGACTTGTAAGGCTTCTATGCTCACAATCCTGTACATATACATAAGAATGAGCACATGCTGAGCGAAAATGAGCATCTGCTGCACGAGATCCCTAACAATGGGAAGAGCAGACGAGCACTATCATAGTGGACTATTTATCTAATATTCACTTATTTAAGAAAAGGTTTACATCTGTGATGTATGATGTTTGAGCGTTGTCTTATTTTTTGGTTTCTTCAGTTACAGGGATGAGACAGACCATTTACCACTGATGGGGATGCTTAAAATGATCAACTTTCAGTTATTTATGTAAAAAAAACCTTTATCCCAAAAGAAACAAAAAACTGTTACTGTAACTGATTATAAAATATTAGCTAGAGATCAGTTTCAAATTGTTACTGTAATTAACTCTGCTAGTGCTTCTAAAATTTTGGGGCATCTAATGTAATAACTTATGCACCTAATTTCCTAGCTACCTGTATCATTTTTGAAGCACCGGGACAGTAGAAACACCCACAAAATGAATGCATTTTGGAGAGTAAACACCCCAGAGTGTTTTTTTAGAGGCATGTTGTGTCTTTTGAAGACTTACTTTTTTGCCACCAGGAATGTCATGGCCAGAAAGTACAGGAGGCTGTAGACAGGAAGAACAAAATAGTTCCTGTGGTTCAAGGAGTGCAGGTGTCCACAGGGGATAGCTGGGACTAGTGTCTTTCAGGATCATTGTCAGTGAGACATACAGATGGGTCAGTTCAGGCACAGGCAACGACATGGTCAATAAACAGGCAAAGGGTCGGTCCATACAACAGGCAGAAACGTAATAAATAAACAAGCCTGGGTCAGTGCAGGCAACACTGCACTAGTGATGCTAGTGACTGGTGGTGATCAGGAACACTGTGACTGGCTGTACTATTAGGCCTCATTCACATGGGATGTATCAATGCATACCCTTGCACCTGCATGGATGTCAGATTGGGAGCAGTGTCTGTGTCTGTGCAGCCACTGTGTCCCAATAGGCAGGAATACAACTGCCTGCATAGGGATAAATGGAAGAGCTGTGCATCTCCGCATGGGTAAACATGGTCTTTGCACAGGGTACCTACTATGTGAATGAGGCCTGATGGTGGCACTGGGACTGGTTTGGTGGTGTTCAGGGACACTGTGATTAGCTGCACTGGTGTGGTGTGTTTGTAAGGGATAATTTACACTTGTGTTTGTGGGGAGGTAAAACCCCACAGTTGAGCCACATTTTTACCACCCCTCAACTGCTCCCTCTACAGCTGGGAATATAGCAATTGGGAGTGCCATGCCATGGAATTATACCCCATTTTGTGTTTGGTGGGCATTACCTGTATGTCATTGCAGTATTGCCAGCCCTGACTTTGGATGTGCTATTGCTTCTATAAAATGCTGATCTAGCTGTTATTCTAAACTCATGGCTTCAGTACTTCCCAACTCCCTTACAAAACAATTATGCAAATAAGTTCACATTTGCTGTTATTTTAATGGTTGCATACATATTGCATACATATAAGTCAGTTATCATAAATAAATAAATCATAGGACTGCCAAGCAATACACATTTTTGGAGGACACCAGCCCCAATAAATGTATTGGCACAGATATCCTTTAACTAATCATCTGGTGAATGTGTGAGAGTTTTACATTTCTATGAGGGCATTAGGGACTTGTGCATTCCCTCATGACCTCCTGGACCCCCCCAGTGCTAAGGAAGAAATGATGCCCACCAGCACTGGTGTTATATGAGTGGGTAAGTAGGTCTCCATTTTTAAATTTCTAGATAGGGATCCACAGGTTTGTACAGATGTGGAGATACCCCTGTGCCAGACTGATGCTGTTCAGAGGTGCACATGCTATATCACTTTTTTTTCTTTAATTATTGAATTAAAGGTAATTAATTTCTTCCAGAATGAATACCAGCCAATTGGTTCACTTATATCAAGTAAGGCGTTTGCGTTTATTTTAGGTGTCCTTAAACAAAATTAGATTGGTTAATTTGTATGTTGGAATTTATTCAGGTCCTAGCGAATATCCTGCTGATTATAGTAAGCCTGTGGTCTTCTCATTAGTCATAATCTGCCAGTGCTACTTAGGGACCTTCTCAATGCCCCAGTTTTTTTTTTTTTTTTTGCAACTTTAGACACATTACTTGAACAGCAGCAGTGCTTTATTAAAGGAAACAGGGGGCACAGCTCTCAAGCTTGGGCTGTGAGCTGCCTCTTTCTGCTTTTCTCATTTTCTTATAGGATGCAGAGTATGAAGTGTAGACTTATTGCCACTAGGGAGCTGAGAAGAGCTGGAAAGAGTAAACCAGAGTTTGACCATGAGTAATGTGGCCCTCATGGCTTGTAATAGAGCACAGTTGATTTGCAACTACCTGGGTACTCCAAGAATTAAAGCAGAACTCAGCAGGTCAGTTATTTCAATAAATTGTAGTGATACCCCCACCCTCCGGAGTCAGGGGCAGCTGACATTCCCCCTCAGGGTGCAGGTTACTGGGCATGGTGGGTGTAATGCAAGTTGGAAACATGGACGCCAGTCACTTTTTGAATGCAACAAAAGAGATTTTATTGTCTCTTAACAACAACTGGGGGAGAGAGAGTTTAGGGCCAGGACACCCTTAGGCAGATGCGAAAGCAATTGGCAGACTCCGCAGACTAAAAATAGTAGTAGGCAGACAAGCTATACAGGTAGAGGGCCTTTAAGCTGGACGCAGTGCACTGTATTTTGTAGAACTGCTATCTCTTACAGCGACTGAACTTTCAGCAGTCAATATAGATCTGCACATGAAACTCACAGTATCCCATTGTAGATCTTCTCTCACATCTCACAGTATCCTACTGTAGATCTTCACACTGAGCTCCCAGTCTCTGACTAGACTTTCAAGATCCCAGCCTCCACTGGATCCCCTGAGCTCTTCCACAGCTAACCCCCTGTATATTCATCAAGCTTCACCCACTCTACCTGCTTGGTCCAAGCTTTCAAACTTCTTCACCATCCCCGGTTAGTGAAAAAGGCCATTCTGGTACTTATTCAGACTTCCATAAACTGGCCTCTGATAACAGGAGTGGTTGTCCCTTGGTAGCAACTGTGTCCCCTTTATCGCTGACCTTGATCCTTGCTTGCCTCTGGTAACAGGAGTGGCCGTCCCATATGGCAACTGCTTCTCCTTCACCTCTGGCAACATTTGGTTCCCTGTCCAGTTAAACCTCTGCAACTTGGTTAGGCTCCCAACCTGAAGCCGCAACCCCATGCTGCTTCTCACAATCCGGGATAGGCCTCAGATAGCTTAGCAGCCAGGTGCTCCCTGATAGGCCTCAGGCTTCTGGCCTAGCAACCAGGATCAATACAACACACATCCACCCAGACAGCCATCCAGGTGGCACAGAACCCTGATCACCTGATTCCTTCCGAATACATAGGCTCTCCCAGCAGGCCATGGGGCCAAAGAGATTTCTACCATTTGGCTGGGACAACCTATCCACTCCTAAACCAAATTCACTATGCCTTTGTCATTCTAATTCCACAGGTGGAAATGCCAGTGACAGAAGAGAGAGGTGCACCAGATTCCGGTTTAGTCCAAAAGTCAGTGGATCACCCTAAGAATTAGCCTGGCTAGTTACCACCCAGCACACTAAATTTTTGAGCAGCCCTGTTTAGGACCAGGGTGCTACAAAAAGAAAAAAATACACTTCACAACTGCTTTAAGGTAGATCTTACCCAATCACTACAGTCTCACATGAAGTTTACCATATTATTGTAGTTTCAAAAGGTTTCAATCTCTTAAATCTGCAGCTTATATTAAAGCATTACCTGGTGATGCCATTTTGTGCTCATCTTCCTGTTATGAGGTGAGAAGTGTCTTTTAATTGTGTTCATGTTTGGTCACATCCATAATTGTCATGATCAGGAAACTGGTCCATGTATGTAGGCAGGAAGTGGCTGATCTGTAGCAATAAAATGAAAATAAAGGAATGGAAATTATTTATAATATACAGTTTTTTCTTTAGCAAACTAAATGTCATCTAGTTATGGTTTAGCTTTACTTTAATGTTTACTTTAATGAATACAATGCTGTGTTAAATGACACATCATACAATCTAGCAAACCCAAGTCATACGTTTCACAAGACCTCTTTATCACTTCACCAGTATCTTATTGAAAGGAATATGTGCATGCATCAGCTTTATTTTCATCAGAAATTACAACATTAAAATAGCTAAAGATAAAAAGGAGATTTATTTGTGTTTCTGTCTTGTCTGCCTTCCTTGTTTTCTTCATTATACAGAAATGGTTAAGAGAGCCCTCTAGTGAAGCAGAATAACGTTGCATATTATGTTATCTCCCTAGCTATTGTTGCTAGGTTTGGTGCAGAAGAACCTTGCTAGGTAGCTATTGCATGCATATTAAGTTGATTTAAACTTGAGAAGTACATTGATACATATTTTATCAAACAGTTCATTTAAATATGTAAAGGTAAAGCTCTTAATTGTAACAAAGCTGTGATGCAGAAGGAAGATAGTTCTATCTCGATGCTGTGCATTTTACTACTTTATTCAGACTGTGCTTTTATTGATACAATTTAGGGCAACAATCAGAGCACAAATGTACACACATAAAACAGTGAGAAGCAAAGAGAGGCTGGATTTTCATCAATTTTACTGCCCACTATAGCACGCAGACCTCTTTATTCTGGACTCATCTAAATGTATGGCATATTTGAAAAGTAAATAAAAATACCCTGCACACACTGTATTAGAGCACTGTTCATTTTCGTTTCTGGTTAACATTTATTAAATTAATAAACGTATGAACATGTTGTGTTATTATAATTGTAACCAGTAACTGAGGACAAATGTGTGTGGCAAAGTTAATTACAAGTGAACATATGCTTTTCACATGGTGGGAAAAGCACCAGGTTCACAGAATGTTCACCTTCCCTAGACAAACAACACATATCTACTTTTTGCTCAGTTGCCAGTCTGTTCATCCATGGGAGCAAGGGGAAATTCCCAGTAGTCCCAGGTATGGGCCCACGTTCTCCACTGTCCTTCCTGCCATGTGACAGCACTGGTATTTGGTGATTGGTTACTCAGGCACTCCACACAATCACAGGGTAGGCCCTATGTAAGTCCAAGTTGCAATTTGCCAGTTAAAAACATTTGTACATGCACACATTATATATATATATATATATATATACAGTATCTCACAAAAGTTAGTACACCCCTCACATTTTTGTAAATAGTATATTATATCTTTTCATGTGACAACACTAAAGAAATGACACTTTGCTACAATGTAAAGTAGTGAATGTGCAGCTTGTGTAACTAGATTTGCTGTCCCCTCAAAATAACTCAACACACAGCCATTAATGTCTAAACCACTGGCAACAAAAGTGAGTACACCCCTAAGTGAGAATGTCCAAATTGGGCCCAATTAGCCATTTTCCCTCCCTGATGTCATGTGACTCATTATTGTTACAAGGTCTCAGGTGTGAATGGGAAGCAGGTGTGTTAAATTTGGTGTTATCACTCTGACTTTCTCATACTGGTTACTGGAAGTTCAACATGGCACCTCATGGCAAAGAACTCTCTGAAGATCTGAAAAAATGAATTGCTGCTCTACATAAAGATGGCCTAGGCTATAAGAAGATTGCCAAGACCCTGAAACTGAGCTGCAGCATGGTGACCAAGACCATACAGTTACTTAACAGGACAGATTCTACTCAGGACAGGCCTTGCCATGGTTGGCCAAAGAAATTGAATACACATGCTCAATGTCATATCCTGAGGTTGTATTTGGGAAATAGACATATGAGTGCTGCCAGCATTGCTGCAGAGGTTGAAGGGGTGGGGGGTCAGCCTGTCAGTGCTCAGACCATATGCTGCACACTGCATCAAATTGGTCTGCATGGCTGTCGTCCCAGAAGGAAGCCTTTTCTAAAGATTATGCACATGAAAGCCCGCAAACAGTTTGCAGAAGACAAGCAGACTAAGGACATGGATTACTGGAACTATGTCCTGTGGTCTGATGAGACCAAGATAAACATATTTATTTCAGATGTTGTCAAGCGTGTGTGGTAGCAACCAGGTGAGGAGTACAAAGACAAGTGTATCTTGCCTACAGTCAAGCATGGTGGTGGGAGTGTCATGGTCTGAGGCTACATGAGTGCCATTTCTGACACTGGGGAGGCACAGTTCATTGAGGGAACCATGAATGCCAACATGTACTGTGACATACTGAAGCAGAGCATGATCCCAAGCATGTCTCCAGGGGCATCCTCAAATGGAAGGTGGAGGACCGCAAGGTCTCTAACATCCACCAGCTCCGTGATGTCATCATGGAGAAGTGAAAGAGGGCCTCAGTGGCAACCTGTGAAGCTCTGGTGAATTCAATGACCATTAGACATTAATGTCTGTGTGCTGAGTTATGTTGCGGGGACAGCACATTTACATTGTTATACAAGCTGTACACTCACTACCTTAGAGTGTAGCAAAGTATAATTTCTTCAGTGTTGTCACATGAAAAGATTTAATTAAATATTTACAAAAATAAACAGCAGCACTGGGAACATGTTACATGCTCCACCCTAAATGTCGGGTGGAACATGTTCCCAAAGGTGAACTTATCCTTTAAGTTTGAGTACTACTAGTGTAGTGAAAAGGTAAAGAATGATTTTTGATTGATTGTTAGGTTTTACTGAACATAACACACTGTTCTTTAAATGTAATAATTACCACCATGTATTTGATGGACAGGCTTAGCCTCTTATATGTCAGAAAAAATATTTTAAAAGAACACAGTGTTTCATGTTATGCACATTTTGCAAATTGCATATCTAATTTATTGCTGCAATTTGTGGAGTGAGCTGTGAAATAAATCTGCATGATGAGAATATCTGTTGTTTTCCTTTTCATGCTTATATTGTAGCCAGCATTTTAGTGCAGATCTCATGGGTGCTGCTATCCTGTTGAAATACCTGACACACATAAAACAGCCTTTGAATCAGATACAAAATGCAAAGTAGTTCTGCAAGGCCTGTAAAGTGTATTGGATTCACTTAGTATAAATGTGCATAAGTAGTGTTTTAATCTTTTCTGATGCCGTGCACAGAATAAGGAACTCGACTGATCTTGCTTAGAAAGCATGGAATTCCTCCAGCATATCTCAGCAAACATTCATCTGGAAAATATTGAAAAGATAAATTTGGTGTGTGTTCAAATTGCTGTGAACCAAACTGCTATCATCCAAAACGACGCCTCTCTTTGTCTTTCGTCTTCTGTTGGTTAGTAAATGCTATTTCAAATCCTTGTGTCTGTAGTGTGGGGAATGCAGAATTGTGAATATTCTAGTCTTTGCCACAATGGACTATGCAGTGCCAACATACGTTAAAATCTTTTTCTTACAGTCTTATGTTTTAGGTTTTGATTTTTATGATACTTTAATGAAGTGTCAATGGTATTGTGTTTGAAAGATTGTAAGATTAACCCACATAGTGTACATACACTTTCTAACTGTTCAAAGTAACTAACTGCCATGATAAACACAAAAGCGGTTGTGTACTCCCCAAAAAAATGTAATTTAGCATTTCCAATTAAAATGTACCAACACTTCCAGTTCCGGCGCCTATGTGAGCCGTGGCAGACTCAGCGGCTCTGTCCTCACCGGCCTACAAAACCTGCCATCCACGCTGACGACCGGGGAGATCAGCCCCCAGCAACCTGCCTCCACACCTCAGGAACCGCATGGACAAGTTCTTAGTCCACGGCCCTCCCTCGGCCTCCTCCCCAACCGCTGCGGACCCTCCGGTGCCCCCACATGTGGAAGCCAACATGGCGTAGTCCATCCCTGGTCTGGTCGTTCCGACGAACGCATTCCCGATCGTTCCATGAATGCACTCACGATCGCTCCAACGAATGCTCTCCCGATTGTTCCAACTAACTCTCTCTCTCCTCAGCAAGTTATGGGAGCTCATTCTACTACAATGGAAGAGCAATATGCGGGCTTGGCTCAGGCGGTAGCAGGGCTCCTGGCACCCACCATTACGGCAGCGGTGGATAAAGCCATAACTGCAGGGATGGTCCAGCTGACTAAAGAGCTAGGAGAGCATGCCAAACGACTCTCTGAAGTGGAGAGTTGAGTCTCGGAGATAGAGGACGAAGAACAATCTTCATTCACTAGAGACCACAGGAACAACAGTATTGACCTCGAAAATAGGTCAAGGAGAAACAATCTGAGGGTCATAGGCCTCCCGGAGTCCTTCAATACAGATTATTTGGCGGACATTTGCGCATCGAGAATACCCCAAGCTCTAGGCCTGGCTGGACCCTGTGTGGTGGAATGCGCACACAGGTTGGGAGCACCTTTCAATGACCGACGCTCGCCGAGACCTGTCATAGTTCGCTACCTAAATTACATGGATAGAGCTCATATCCTCAAGTCATTCCGCAATCTGAAACCTTTACAAATTGATGGCAACAAGCTTTTACTATTTGCGGACTATTCTCAGGAAGTATCCAAAAAAAGGAAGGCTTTCCAGCCCATCTGGGCCGCCCTCTTCCAGAGAAATATCTGCTTCTCCCTTGCCTACCCAGCCACACTTCGATTCACAACGGCCTCGGGTGAGTCCAAAACCTTTTCTGATCCCGACGAAGCAGCCCATTACCTCCGGAATTCTCTGCACCTTCCAATGGATACCACACCTCCAGGGGAAGTATCCTCCAGGGGCCGCTCTAGAAACCAAAGGAATCCTAGGAAGGATCCAGCTAAAAAGCTCAAGTTGGTGGATATGTCCCCCCGTAATTCCTGGAACTGAAGTCCTAACACAACCTAATCTCCTTCAATATCGAGCTGAGTGAAGCATGCATATGTTCACATCCTCTTTTTATTATCTCCTTCGTTTTTTGTTTATCTTTACCGGCTGGACTTGCGAGATACTGTGCTGTTAATGTTTCCTAGGATATGTTTCTGCATTGAATGACCTCTCCTCTCTCCCTTCTCTTTCCTCCTCATGGGGCCAGGAACCATCGTACAGCCCTACTTTGAGAGCATTCTGCGCTGACCCCGTTCAATATAGGCCCACGGATAGCTCAATAGAGGGCACCTTTCTTCCTGCTACTCTCCCTGATGGCTGTGGACGAGCTGTTCTCCCCCCCTCTCGCCAGTGTGCCTTTTAGCAAATATCGGTAACGCTGTTGCGGTGGATTTATGGCTCACATAAGGAAAAAAGCGAAGCGCAGCCTTTTAAAGCTTTGGTTAGATTGTTGTATACAATGTTTTGTCGTTCTTCTGGTTTGTTGTCCAGTCCTTGTCCACTCCAAGGGCCCAGACAACCACCCCTACCCATTTGTCCCTCTTCTCACCTCCCCTTTTACTCTCCCACCCCTCACGTGCACCCACCATCCTACCAACAACCTCCTAGATGCTCTCCGCACACTTCATAGCCCCACACTTATTTTATGTCAATACAAATAACATCATGGAACGTTAAAGGCCTCAACTCCCCCAACAAGCGTATGGCCATTCTCCGCCACCTCAAACGTCTCCGCTCGGACATTGCGATTCTCCAACATTGGGTTGGCCAGGTCATGGGATCGCCTGCTGTGAAAGGGAAAGCAGGAGTTCTAGTTCTCATTAACAATAATTTGCCCCACGACCTACTCTTCATCCACCCGGATAAGGAGGGCCGACTCTTCATGGCCATACTAAAAACTCACGATAGGGAATGGGCCCTCACAGCGGTTTACGCCCCTAACTCCCCTACCAAACAGTTCTTCCAGACCCTTACGGCACACATCGCCCCATATATCCACCTCCCATGTATTATTGCGGGGGTCTTTAACTCAGTCATGGACCCCACGGAAGATAGACTCGCTTCCCCACCTCACAAGCCTGCTAAACTTACCAAGCCCATCTCCTCGCTAGCCCAATGGGCCGAAGATCTAGGCCTAACGGACCTGTGGAGGCTCCACAATCCGGAGGGCAGAGATTTTACTTTTTCTTACACCCACACGCCACTCAATCAAGGATAGATTATATTTTCCTCTCTTCACTTATGCTCCCCCTGGCCACCGATCCCAAGATAAATGACATAGTCATTTCGGATCATGCCCCCCTTACCGCTAATCTTTTAGGCACGACCGCCCGAGTCACATCTAAGACATGAAGATTTCCTTCTTATCTTGCGCATAATACGGCACTACATGAGGAACTTGCAGACACATGGGCAGACTATACAGCTAACAATAACAGTCACAATGCTAACCCAAATCTCTTTTGGGAAAGGGGGAAGGCTGTCCTGGGGGGAAAAATTATCTCCTTCGCTTCAGCCTTCAAAAAGAAGGCTTCCTCTGAATTTCTCCAAGCCAGCCACTCTCTCAGAGCTACCCATCTGTCTCTAAGTCAATTAAATTCACCAGCTCACAGGGAAGCTTGGAGGAAAGCCAAGGACCACTTTGACCACTGGGCCATGACACAAGAGCTTATGCATAAATCTGCGCTTGAGTGCAAATTTCATAAATTCGGAAACAAGCCTGGAAAACTCCTTTCCAGTCTTTGCAAAGGTCCACACACACCAGTCCACGTCGCTGCCCTCAGGGACAAACAGGGTCAACTGTCCAATGACCCAAAGTGGATTAATCAAATTCTAGAGGACTTCTATGCAACTTTATACGGCTTAGTCCCCATAGATGAGCCAAAAGCTGCGTCTTTCTTGCTCAGCTTTCCCTCCATCAGGAAGCACTCCAAAACTTAAACGCCCCCTTGGAAATTGAGAACACCATTAAAACCCTGAGCCTGGGCAAAGCCCCGGGACCACATGGTTTTACTTCTGAGTTCTATAAACTCACGCAGGACCTGCTTGCCTCTACCCTCCATTCTGTCTACCAAGGCATCATGGACGGGAACCCATACTTGCCAACTGGCCACCAGGCCCACATCAAAATTATTCCAAAAAAAGGCAAAGACCCGATGGACCCAGGCTCATATAGACCCATCTCACTCTTGAACCTGGATTCAAAAATGTTCTCAAAAATTATAGCCAGCAGATTGGCCCTAATTCTACCTTCTCTCATCCACCCAGCCTAAGCGGGATTCACTCATGGGAGGTCGGCCACCAACAATATTAGGAAAGTCTTGATGGTACTGGAAGCCGCTAAGGCAGGTTGTGTCAGAGAGGCAGCTATTATCACTTTAGACGTGGAGAAAGCCTTCGACAACATCAGCTTTCATTGGTTTGCTATGTCTCTCCGAGCGTTTGGCTTTTCAGGGCCTTTCTGCCACCTTATAGAAGCTATGTACTCAGACCCGGCTGCCTATGTAGTGGCTGCGGGCCACATCTCTGACAGAATCCGTCTACACAAGGGGACCAGGCAGGGCTGTCCCCTTTCGCCACTCCTTTTCAATCTGGCGCTCAAGCCCCTGTCCAGATACCTTCTTACCCAACCTGGTCTATCAGGTATACAAATTGGCAAGGTACATCTCAAAACAGCATTATTTGCAGACGACATTTTAATTTTCTCCTCCGACCCTTCCTCCGACATGCCCTTTATTCAAGACACCTTTAACCTATTTCGTGGATGCTCTGGCCTACGCATTAATTTTACCAAGAGTGAGATCCTCCCCCTATTTAAACCTCGTACCCCGACATGGGCCCCCAAATCTATATTCAAAATAGCACACACGTCCATCACATATCTGGGGATAAAAATAGGCAAAACACCTTCCTCCATATGTCATCTAAACTTTACGCCAACCATACAGAAAATAATTTGTGAACTTCAAAATTGGTCTAAACTACCCCTCTCCCTCCTTGGTAGGTGCCATTTGTACAGATTGATGAGCTTCCCAAAGTTACTATACCCCCTCCAAACCATTCCACTGTTACTCAAGCACAAAGACATTCAAAGTTTACACAAAGCCTTATCATGCTTTCTATGGGTAAACCGCAAGCCCCGCATCTCTCTCCGCAAACTCTTTCTCCCCAAATCTGAAGGAGGCGTTAGTCTCCCTGACACTAGACTTTACAATTTATCATGTCTCCTGCGAGTGGCCCTGAACTGGATAACAAACTCCTCTAGTTACTCAAATTTTGAATTAGAAACCTCTATGGCAGCACCCTACAGACTTTCCAATTTGCTCCACTGCAAGCTGAAGGATATACCTCCCTATCTGAGATACAATTTGCTCATAAAGGACATGGTTATTGCTTGGAGGGAAACCAGGAAACTACTGAAACTCCCACTTTATACCTCCAAACATCTGGCGATATGTGGCCATCCACTCTTTCCCCAGGCCCAGCAACACCCAGCATTCAAAACTTGGATAGACAAAGGACTCCATCGGTTCTCTCAACTTTTTGATCCCTCCACAGCACTCCCTCTTCCCACTGGTTAGGTCTTGAATTACTTTTCTCTCCCTGACCACCACTATCTACAGATCGGTCAAGCAGTAAGCTTTGCTTCAACACTTCTCCCCGCCAAAGCTTCTCCTCCTTAACATACGCTAATAGACTTTTGGATATCCAAAGGCTCTTCCAAAATTTCGGAAATCTTCAAACCCTTAAGGCTAACCCTGTCTCCCTCCAGGACAGCCACCGGCTCTACATCCAAATGGAACAATGACCTTCAATCCCCTGATGCCGTCAACACTATCCTGCGGGGCCTTAAATCCACCTGCAAATATATTACAAATGAGTTTTGGAGGGAGCAACAACTCAAAATAACTCAGAGAGCCTATGTTCCCTTCGTTCCAAGGGCCCATGATACCATATCTATTCTCTGCCCTCTATGCAATGCCCTGAGACCCTCACTTCTTCACAGATTATGGGAATGTCCACAAATAGCCTCCTTCTGGAGGGAAATTGAGGCTCTCACAAGCCAAATCACCGGCCTACCCCCTCACGGGCTTATTTACCCTCTCCTCTTTGGCAATCT
Organism: Glandirana rugosa; assembly: GCA_018402905.1. Lineage (NCBI taxonomy): Eukaryota > Metazoa > Chordata > Amphibia > Anura > Ranidae > Glandirana > Glandirana rugosa. Next base: position 1,765,707 of record BLSH010008488.1, read on the forward strand.
AGAGACGTTAACCTCCACTATATCGAGGGGGCAACTGCATCTTTATCACAAAAACAAACCATGAATCGCAACCTGCTATATGGCAGCTAGAACAGCAATCCTCCGGCACTGGATATCCCCCACCCCGCCCATGCTTAAGGAGGTAATATCAACTTGACAAAGCTAATGAAAATTGAGAAGGCCTACTACGACACTCACCGTTTCTTCCGAAAATGGTCTTTCTTCATTGATTACCACTCTCATCTGTTCGACAAGCACCTCTACCTGGACACCTTTGGATCCTCCCCTAGACCTGACCAGTGATTCCCTCTGATGCTCCTCGAAATCTGGGAACCGTGAACTCTGCAAATGGTTAACGTGGCCCCCTACCCCCCCTTCATGCACTTTCAGGCCTAACGTACGCACCCCCCATACCCTAATGCAAGTGTTTTAACCCAAGGACGAGCACATAGCTTCTGCAACTATATGGTGTATGCGAGCCCCCCCCCACCTCCCTCCCTCCCTCCAGCTCTCATCCCCCCTTTTTATTTTATGCTTACTCTGATTGTACTGTCCCTTTTGGCCGTTTCACTTTATGGACACTTGAGATTTATGCAGAAATTTGCTATATATTCTACTTGTTGTTACATATTGCAGAAAAACCTAATAAATTCTCTTAAAAAAAAAAAAATGTACCAACTATATGTTCCTTTTGCTTTCTTGGTATAAATTGTAATGTGTGTGTTGCCAGGCTTCCCCCGGCATTCTTCTTTGTATCTGGTTGACCTGTCCCGTCCTCAGGCTTTGGGACTTTGCTGTCTGTCTCTGCAACAACTTCACTCAGTAATCGGTCTCTGCTGCAACAACTTCACTCAGTAATCAGCCTCTGCTATCCGTCTCTGCTACAACTTCACTCAGTAATCGGTGTCTGCTGCAACAACTTCACTCAGTAATCGGTCTCTGCTATCCGTCTCCGCAACAACTTCACTCAGTAATCGGTCTTTGCTGCAACAACTTCACTCAGTAATCGATTTCTGCTATCTGTCTCTGCAACAACTTCATTCAGTAATCTGTCTCTGCTGTCCGTCTCTGCAATGACTTCACTCAGGAATTGGTCTTGGTCAATACTGCTGAACTTACCATTTTAATCCTTTTACCTCAATATCTTTCTCACACAAAAAACTCTCTTCTTCATTTTTTCATTTAGACACTTGATCCCTAGACATTGAAAATCTTCTACCATCTCTTCATTCCCTGAAAGGCTTAAGAGTCTCAATGACAATATACACATGGAAGAATTAGTAGCCAAAAATAATGATACTTACAAGAAATTTAAACAAGTTTGGCTGGTCTGAATGATGTTTAAAGACTCTCCTTAGCTACAAAACTTTTTAGAGGACCTTCTCTGAAGTCCACTGTTGTGGTCTCATTCACCTGTTTGCTACATCCACATTTCCACATTTTAGCACTTCATGCAGCCATGGGTGGCATGGTTCCCCTGACAACCTTACCATTATGTGAGCTCCAATGCCAGCTCCGTTCTGCAGATCTATGATCCCTTTTCTCGTTCTCCTTATTCCCCTTTCTCTCTATCTCTTGTTCTTTTCACCCTATCACTTGAGCATATCACAGTTCCCTATGCAGAGTTACATACATGAGACATTTGTTTCCTTCCACCCCTTCATCTTGTTCCTATCTTTTCAATTACACAAGATGTCTCATTCATGATTGTTAGAAATTCTGTATATAGCCCTACAGAACAGACAGTGCACAGTCTACATGGGCTTTGCTGCTTAACTGCAGACAGAAAAAATTAACTTTATTATCAGAGTGAAGACATAGCGTTTAACCATAGAGCAGCTAAAAACTTATAAACACCACCATCTACTGGTTGAAGAATATATCTCCACTAAATACTTATATACAGTAGTATAGTAGTATATACAGTAGTTGTTGCACATAATACAATTCTGTATTTCAACAATGATACTGTGAATTATTTTTTCTTTTCTCTCTGAAATATGTAACTAGATCACCCTCCTGCAGAAGTATGGTAATTATCTTTGTATTCTCATGTCTTTTCTTTCTTGTGCAATGGTCCACCCCAACTGTCTGTATTTCAACAATGATACTGTGAATTATTTTTCCTTTTCTCTCTGAAATATGTAACTAGATCACCCTCCTGCAGAATTATGGTAATTATCTTTGTATTCTCATGTCTTTTTTTTCTGGTGCAATGGTCCACCCCGACTGTCATAAACTGCAAACATAACTGACAATGTTTCCTCATTTCAACTTTCGGGGGGTCCACAATTACATTGTTCTTGTAACAGATGAGCTGCTTTCCTAGCTTAGCACAAACTGCATTAGTGCTGCACATTGTGCATTTTCTCCAGCTTGCAGCATCAATCCCTTTCTCGCAAGACAGCAGAACCTGTCATTTTTGGGTGCCAAGTTATAAGTCTATAAGACACAATTCTCTGTGACAGCTACTGGAAGTAATTTGGTGAAATTTGGGCTAAAGTGGGATGATAAGGCTCACCACAGGATGTTGGGAGAAAGGCTAAAAACTCAGGATAGATATAAGAAAATTGTCATGTTTAGGTAATATACAGTGATAGCATGTGCCCTCAGGCTACATTCACATCGACTGGTTGCGGGAAGACATGTAATCACAAGCCTTCTCACACCTGCGTAAAAAAACATGCTGCTGCTTAGGAGATGCATGCAGGTGCCATTAATCCAGATGGAAACCCCATACACTGGAAACTGCAGTGCGGTCTTCTGTACTGGGAACCACACTGTACTATGCTGTTTCCGTGCAACCTCATTTACATAGTTACTCTGGTTGAAAAAAGACACAAGTCCATCTAGTTCAACCAATAAACATTTTTGGAAAAGGGGCAAGGGCATTTTCTTGTATTTTCAGGAGGTACATTCATTCATTTGAATGGGCTACTGGGCCCGAGGTAATGAAGTTGCTGGAAACCACATAGGTGTGAACCAGGCCTAACTCCATTGTCTCACCAGTAATTTTTGTGTATACAACTAATTACGAATGCATGGTGTTCTTATTTCTTAGACTGCAGATCTAAGTGTGAACATATGTTAGCCTTTTACTATAGTCTGGCCTATTCCATCATAATCTGACTATACATCTCTGGCAGATCAACAGCATTGCCAGTTGTACTCCAATAAATCTTCAATACTTAAACAATTTCCACATGTTACTGTTTTCATACGTATGGTAATAGTGCAACTCGTTTTACGTTACTTTACAGACCCATGTGACAAAGTGGCAAGGCAAGATTGATTGGGGTTCAGCTCCATCACCCGCTATAGCCTAAAGACTCATCTTTTATCTGGCCAGCGGGGTCAGGTATCACTACAGAGCTGTCTTAATTAATAATGCTTCCTGTCAATGAGCTATTGATACTGGATGCACTATAGGTACAGACTTTGCAAAGGCTATAGGATAGCATTTGCAATGTAAGATAAAGGAAACTAGGCACACGGTCGCTTTTTTATCCTATGGGCTATACTTTTATTTGCATGTATAAAATATAATTGGGATGTAATAAAAATGTTGCTGTCTGTAGCTCCCACTGATACAATCATAGGTCAGAAACATTTTTAACATTTCTGCAGATATATACAAGTGCTTTCAAATTCTGATTTCTAAACCTTAACGGCATAGCACACTGAGATCCTCTGTACAGCTTAGTGGTTGCATACTCCAGGGTAAAAGCTGCTTTTGCATTTCTAGACAAGTTTGAAATAAACTCTCAAGAGACATTCCCAGCTTGTTGAAATGTTGCTTGCCTTTTGAATCTGGATTCAGACTGAAATATTTAATCATATATAATCTGAAACAGCTTTTTCCATATATTTTTTCCTCAGTGGAACATTTATAATATAAGCTTTACTTACAAGTGTGAATTGCACATAGCCATTGTCCTTGCTAGAGAACAACGTATGGCATATATTCATATCTGTGTATGTTAAAATTCCTGTAATATTCCCTGACCCATCAGCGGTGGGCAGGCAGTATGAATAGTATTATCGACTTACGCACAATAACAAATGGCTATACCAGTGCAAAACTCCTACATTGCTTATTCAGATTCACAGCACAATAAACTGTTCTTAAGAGAGTTCTAATGATTTGCTTTAGCATCCCAGCAAGGTGTCGTGAGCACCTTCTAGGGATAGAGAATATTGCTTTAAAGCAGTGTGTACAGTATATATATATATATATATATATATCCTATTCATTCTGTAGGATAATTATGATTTTATCTGTGCTGTATTTATGCCAGTATAAAGTAAGGAATGAATGTTTTCAAATGTTATTGCACTGCAACCAGAATGCATGTTATTTTGGCTTCGTAATGGCTATAGGGAAAAAGAAAAGAAACAACTCTAACCATACAATGAATATATGATGGTATATTTAATATGAGTAGCCTGCATAAAGCACCGCTGTCTGGGAAAGAATTGTGTTCTGTATACTGTATAGCAAAAAAATGCTACATGCGTGTTTGTCCTCTAGAGTAGAGCTCTGACATTTTCCTCAAAGATTGATTAAAGGTCGGGAAGGGATTGCTTAGATGAAAGATTCTGTTTTGTTTGAGAAACAAATCTGTGGGAAAATGTTAGAGTGAGCACTACAACAATGGGTAAACATGATTGGAACAACAAAAAGTATATATATAGTATATACACTGTGTATATATATATATATATATATATATATATATATCTCCAGTATATATCGGAGCATATGCACTACGTATACTGGAATGCACAATATAATATCATAAGACAGTCCACCATTGATAACTTACCTGTGTGCCTATGTTCACTGAACATTTTAGAGAAGTTCTTTATTTTATAGTGAACAGTTAGTCTGGGTAAAAACTGAAATATCTGGCATAGCTTTTTTTCTGACTAAGAAAATGGACTTCCGATTACCACTAGAACAGTATCCAGTGGAAGATTTCTCTCAGCAATTGAGGTGACCATGCAGACCCAAGGTTCCTTGAGGGTCCATACCTTCTTATTAAATAAATTAAGATGTTGTGTACCATTCCGCAGTGACACAGTATGATGCAATAGTGATTGAAAGAAAAAGGGAGGTTGTGCTCACTCTGTCTTTTACTCTTCTGTATAAAAGTCTAAAGTTATGTCCCAGTGCAGTCTCTAACTAGCTGCTTTCTTTTGACTAAATACATTAAACAGTATTCCAGCACAGCATGGTTCCAAGTGCATCCTCTGTTGCCTCTCAGAGACACTTTTTTCAATTGCATTGTCATCAGTCAGTATCAACAAATATCTATAAATACATTCAGCAGTAGAGGTCTAATAGCTGGTTTGGAGTTAGGCATTCAGGGGGGCAAAGGTAAGGAGTCTGAAACATGGCAAATGGTACCATGTTTTCACTTACAGCATGGACTGTATGAGAAATATGCACAGGAGAAATCTGTCTTTTAATTAGGGGCAGGGCATTCATTTAATATGGGCGTTAAGCAATGGCATCCTTTAATTAACCATATATATGAGAGCTGTTGTGGTCAAGTAAACAAAACAAAAAGCACTGGTACTAACAGTAAACATGTACATTGATCCTGGGCAGTATGCTCAGGAGAGGAGTGTGGAGGGTATGACAGTGGGTGGTATGTACAGGAGAGAAGTGTGGAAGGTATGACAGTGGTCAGTATGTACAGGAGAAGAGTGCGGAGAGCATGACAGTGAGCAATATGTATGGTATATACAGGAGAGGAGTCTGGAGGGTTTGACAGTGTAGGGTATGTACAGGAGAGGAGTGTGGAGAGTATGACAGTGGGTGAAATGTACAGGAGAAGAGTGTGGAGGGTATGACAGTGGGCGGTTTATACAGGAGAAGAGTGTGGAGGGTATGACGGTGAGCAGTATGTACAGAAGAGGAGTGTGGTGGGTATGACAGTTGGTGGTATGTACAGGAGAGGAGTGTGGAGGGCATGACAGTGGACAGTATTACAGGAGAGGAGTGTGGAGGGTATGATGTGAGAAGTATGTACAGGAGAGGAGTGTGGAGGGTATGACAGTGGGTGATATGTACAGGAGAGGACTGTGAAGTTTATGCCAGGGGGCAGTATGTACAGGAGATGAGTGTGGAGGGTATGACGGTGAGCAGTATGTACAGGAGAGGAGTGTGGTGGGTATGACAGTTGGTGGTATGTACAGGAGAGGAGTGTGGAGGGTATGACAGTGGACAGTATTACAGGAGAGGAGTGTGGCGGGTATGACAGTGTGTGTTATGCACAGGAGAGGAGTGTGGAGGGTATGACGGTGAGCAGTATGTACAGGAGAGGAGTGTGGAGGGTATGGCAGGGGGCAGTATGTACAGGAGAGGAGTGTGGAGGGTATGACAGGGCAGTATGGTTGGGGAGCAGTGTGGATAATGCTGGGCAATAAATGCAGGAACAATGTGGAGGGTATAGGGGGAGTTAGTATGGACACAAGAGGAACGAGTGGTGTATAACAGTGAGCAGTATGTATAGTATAGGAGAGTAGTATGGAGGGTATAGTGGTATGTGCAGGAAAGGAAGACAGAGGCTATGCTGGTGGGTATTGTGTGCAGGAGAGGAGGAATGATGGCAGGCTGTGCAGGAGATGAGTGTGTAATGGTTGCTATCTCACATTAATACATACACATATTAGGGCTAATTTACACAGGAGTAGAGTTGAGCGAACACCTGGATATTCGGGTTCGGCGGGTCCGGCCAAACTTTGCGAAAAAGTTTGGGTTCGGTGCCGAACTTGACCCCGGACACCGAACCCCATTGAAGTCAATGGGGACCCAAACTTTTCGGCACAAAAATGGCTGTAAAAAAGTCCTGGCAAGTGCTAGAGGGCTGCAAAAAGGAAGTAAAATGGGGGTAAGAGTAGGACAAGCGCCCTACAAAAAAATTGGGATAGGGAAAATAACTTAAAACCAAATAAAAAAAAATAAAAATGGGAAGGGGGGGTGGATGTGGAGTAGGAGCCTAGAGGTTGACTAGGCCGTGACCGTGGCAGTGTAGGTGGAACTTTGTTGTTTGTTTGTTTGTTTGTTTTTCTAATTGGGGTAGCCCCCAAAATATTGAGGCATATTCAAAAAAACAAGTATACCAATCGCTGTGTGAGGCCGGTCTAAATGTCTATTCTGCACAAGGTACAGACGAGTCTTGTGGGATCCATGCCTGGTTCATTTTAATAAAGGTTAGCTTGTCCACGTTGGCTGTGGACAGGCGACTGCGCTTGTCTGTGATAACGCCCCCTGCCGTGCTAAACACACGTTCAGACAATACACTGGCTGCAGGGCAGCCAGCACTTCCCAGGCATAAAGGGCAAGCTCAGGCCATGTGCCCAATTTGGAGACCCAGAAGCAGGAACCTCTCCCTTTAGAACTAGGAGATGATTATAGAACAATAATGTGTCCCTTACAGCAACAGCAGGAACCTGACCCTATAGGAGTAGGCGATGATTTTAGAACAATAATCTGTCCCTTACAGCAACAGCAGGAACCTGACCCTATAGAAATTGGAGATTCTTTTAGAACAATAATCTGTCCCACTAAGCAGTAGACTCTACCTAGTCCAGTCAGATCGTTCTGTAATGCAGGATGATGAGATGTTATTAGATCTGCAATCTGTCCCTAAAAGCAGTAGTAGTAGTAATCTCTACCTAGTCCATAATCAGATCGTTCTGTAATGCAGGATGAGATCTGCAATCTGTCCCTCAAAGCAGTAGTAGTAGTAATCTCTACTTAGTCCACAATTAGATCGATGAGATGTTATTAATATTATATCTGCAATCTGTCCTTCACAGCGCCGGCAGCATCCTCTCCCTAGACTAGCCTGAGAGCATGTGACATGCAGCACTACGTGACTCCAGCTTATATGGAGGCTGGGTCACATGATGCACTGGCCAATCACAGCCATGCAATTAGTAGGCATGGCTGTGATGGCTTTTAAGGGCAAACCAGTGAAACACTTGTTGATTGGCTGCCTTGCAGCTATTCAACATGCGTGATCAAATACCAGAACCTAGAACCCGAGCCCAAACTTTTTTTCAAATGTCCGGGTTCGGGTCTGGGTCACGGACACCCCAAAGTTCATGACGGACCCAAAATTTACAGTTCGGGTTCGCTCAACTCTACACAGGAGCAATTTAACCTACCAGCATGTGTTTAGAGTGTGGGAGGAAACCAGAGTACCAAAAGGAAACCCGCAGGCACAGGGAGAACTTGTAAGATCTAGGCAGGTAGTGCTGTGGTTGCTAACCACTTAACTACTGTGCTTACATACTATGCAAAGAAGCACTTTTTTAATATATTTAATCACATAAATAGTATTATTTATAACAAGTTAATGTGGTTTGCAAGTTTATAAAAAAAATACATATTACCTTGAATTATTGATACCAAATCTGATGTAGTATGTGTTGGAGCCATTTTGCTATTTTATTAATGCTAAAGTCTCCCCTGAACACCCCACTTGTACCCCATACAGTGGCCTTCATTATCTATCTATCTATCTATATATCTATCTATCTATCTATCTATCTATCTATCTATCTATCTATCTATCTATCTATCTATCTATCTATCTATATATCCTGCGATAATAAAAAAACAATCCCATAAACCATAGTACTTTCTGCCAAATGCCTTACTTAGCAAAAGTAGCAGTATAAAATGTGTAGAATTTTCTGCCAAATGTTTTACTTAGAAAAATAGCAGCATAAAATGTGCAGAATTTACAGTTCATTTGTCTTCCACCTTTTGTCATGTCCCATTATTGATTTTAAGCCTGGGGCCTTGTGTACGACACTTTACTATTTCTTCAGAACTAGATGTTTCCAAGAGCAATGAGCTGTAGGAATCTCCTAAAGGTTTAATATTAAAATAAATACATTTTGCTACTCTGTATAATGCTTTCCAAGGATTAACAGCTTCCTTGAAAGCAGTTTTAAATGACATGACCTCTAAAGTATTAGTGCTAATGTCAGTGCCTGAACATGTCTCATAATATAACTTCCACATCCATTAATCTTTTCTTTGGAGACTAGGCCTTTTTACACTACACAGTTGCATTCCCACCTTCTTACTGCATAAGTCAGATGTTCAAAGAGACCTGTATTCAGTGAAAAATGCCTTATGCCCACTCTCTTTGCTGCTGTTATGCACCATTGAGATTATGTATTGTAGAAGAGATATCATAAAAGACAGCATCTTCTTTTGTTAAATGTTTAAAACTACTGGTATTGTTATATACTGGTGCCATGTCTAAGCTGGCATTTTTATATTTTGCACAACCTATATATTGAACCATAAGAACCTTTTTTACGATACAAAACATATTTCACTTTTTGTTTTCAGGTGCATAATTGGGTGTTTGAAGTAAACAGAGTTCAGTTTTCTGAATTCATACTATAATAGATTAGGTTGTTGTGTAAAGCAGTAAACAGGTTGAGTTTTTTTGTTCAAACTGCTGACAGATCCTTGTATCAACACAAGCAGGGTGTACATCTACGATATATAGTATCTCACAAAAGTGAGTACACCACTCACATTTTGTAAATATTTTATTCTATCTTTTCATGTGACAACACTGAAGAAATGACACTACAATGTAAAGTAGTGAGTGTACAGCTTGTATAACAGTATACATTTGCAGTCCTTTCAAAATAACTCAACACACAGCCATTAATGTCTAAACCACTGGCAACAAAAGCGAGTACACCCCTAACTGAAAATGTCCAAATTGGGCCCAACGTGTCAGTATTTTGTGTGGCCACCGTTATTTTCTAGCATTGCCTTAACCCTCTTTGGCATGGAGTTTACTAGAGCTTCACAGGTTGCCACTGGAGTCCTCTTCCACTCCTCCATGATGACATCACGGGGCTGGTGGATGTTAGAAACCTTGCACTCCTCTACCTTCCGTTTGAGGATGCCCCACAGATATGCAATAGGGTTTAGGTCTAGACACATGCTTGGCCAGTCCATCACCTTTACCCTCAGCTTCTTTAGCAAGGCAGTGGTCATCTTGGGGGTGTGTTTGGAGTCATTATCGTGTTGGAATACTGCCCTGTAGCCCAGTCTCCAAAGGGAGGGGATCATGTTCTGCTTCAGTATGTCACAGTAGATGTTGGCTTTCATGGTTCCCCCAATGAACTGTAGCTCCCCAGTGCAGGCAGCACTCATGCAGCCCCAGACCATGACACTCCCACCACCATGCTTGACTGTAGGCAAGACACACTTGTCTTTGTACTCCTCACCTGGTTGTCACCACACATGATTGACACCATCTGAACCAATTAAGTTTATCTTGGTCTCATCAGACCACAGGACACGGTTCCAGTAATCCATGTCCTTAGTCTGTTTGTCTTCAGAAAACTGTTTGTGGGCTTTCTTGTGCATCATCTTTAGAAGGCTTCCTTCTGGGATGACAGCCATGCAGATAAATTTGATGCAGTGTGTGGCATATGGTCTGAGCACCGACAGGCTGGCCCCCTACCCCTTTAACCTCTGCAGCAATGCTGGCAGCACTCATACATCTATTTCCCAAAGACAACCTCTGGATATGACTCTGAGCATGTGCACTCAACTTCTTTGGTCATCCATGGCGAGGCCTGTTCTGAGTGAAACCTGTCCTGTTAAATCACTGTATGGTCTTGGCCACCGTGCTGCAGCTCAGTTTCAGGGTCTTGGCAATCTTCTTATAGCCTAGGCCATCTTTATGTAGAGCAACAAGTCTTTTTTTCAGATCCTCAGAGAGTTCTTTGCCATGAGGTGCCATGTTGACCCTCCAGTGACCAGTATGAGAGAATGAGAGCGATAACATCAAATTTAACACACCTGTTCTCCAGTCACACCTGAGACCTTGTAACACTAATGAGTCACATGACACCGGGGGAGGGGAAATGGCTACTTGGTCCCAATTTTGACATTTTCCCTTAGGGGTGAACTCACTTTTGTTGCCAGCAGTTTAGACATTCATGGCTGTGTGTTGAGTTATTTTGAGGGGGCAGCAAATGTACACTGTTATACAAGCTGTACACTCACTACTTTACATTGTAGCAACGTGTCATTTCTTCAGTGTTGTCACATGAAAAGATATAATAAAATATTTACAAAAATGTGTGGGGTGTACTTACTTTTGTGAGATACTGTACATGTACCAAAAGTCATCCAATTCCTGCTGAACTGGCCAACTTTTGGTTAGTATATTGCCATATTTATCCTTATGCATACCTTTGCCTGAAATCATCCAATATATGATGAAATGCAGTATTGTAAAGCAGGTGATTATCCTTGTGCTTTCTTTTACATTAAAGTTTGTAAACCCAACAAACCCTTCTATCTTAACTTTAAAACCTGAACCTTACCCAAACCTTAAAGTTTAACTTAACCCACCCATGTAACTGTTTTCCAAGACAGTCGCATTCATGGCATGGCAAATAGCTGGTGTCATAGCTGATCACATGCAGAGCACCATGGCAACTGCAGATTAAACAGAGGCTAAGATGGCTGCTTTCTTGGCACGTTATACATGTTTAAGCTACATCCGTATCACTTGCAGCAAATTCCAGTCCAAATGTCAGGTAAAGTGCTTGTTACATGTTTGCATGTTCTTTAACCTATAGATATTTTGGACAGTATAACAGTAAGTTGCACAGTGAGCATCTATTCAATGTATGATGCGTGAACCACCAAACAACTGTTTCCTGATCTGAGCTGAACTGAAAATCTTCTCAATGTTAGAAAAATTAAGTCTGCTCAATATATTATATTAAAAAAATTAAATATCTAGTGCTGTGCCTGTCTCGCCTCTCTCTCTGCTCACAGAGACAGCAGTGGGAACCATTAGCTCCTGCCGCTGTCAATCAAATCCTGTGAGCAGACAGCGGGAGCAGGACTGAGCCATGCTGTGTGTGTCAATAGATGTACAAGTCTGGCTCAGGATTGAGCCTGCTGGTCGTTCCTATAGGAAGGAGCTGCCTATGGTAGTGCACTGAGAAGAGGAGGAGCCTGAAAAGCTGGCAAAAGACCCCAGAGGAGGTTTGAGGCCACTCTGTGCAATACCATTGCACAGAGCAGGTAAGTTTAACATGTTTGTTATTTTCCAAATAATAAAAATAGCCTTTACAAGAGCTTTAAATAAGTATTCATATTTGTTTGATTTAAAAGTTCTTCTTTTTAGTTGATTGATGTTTCAGGGGTAAAGCAAATCATTGGAAGGATTCAATAGGTCAGTTTGATAATGCTTCTGACATTTTTATGGAATTTGTTGTTCAACAATAGTACTTAAAAATACATTTGCAACCATTTTTCCCAAATGTATTTCTAACCTTTACAAACTCATTCACTAGCTAAGAAGCCAAAATGTTTATGAAAACGTAAAATGTCTCTTCTAGTTTTTTAAAATCTGCTAAAATAGGACTCCTGTTGCCATGGTGGCATGTCCATCATAACTACTATTTGTGTGATATTTCTTCTACACATTAGCATGGCTTCTAACTAATAAAGATTTGTTTTGTCCCTTTTTGTGATTTGTGACATGGTTATGCAATTTTGTGATAAATCATTTTTTGAAAGAATATCTATAACTGTCAAATAACCATTGAGACCTGTCCCCTAAAGTGCATGCCTTTCCCCACAAGGGTGAAGATCTGTCTTTATGTCATTGTGTATCTGCCTGGCAGCTTTGGCGACAGTGAAGGGGCTGGGAGCTGAACACCAAAGATAAACCTGCAGATCACTATATTTAATTCAATAACAAAAATACAGACGTTAAAAATCTAAACGTCATATAAAATTACTTCAATTTTACATAATCCTACCCAAAACTTGTTACTAGCTTTTTAAAGGTCTGTGTCCTTTGATAACTATTAAATTACACACATGGAGAACTTTCATTTTTTGAGAACACAGACAGCTTTTAAAATCTAATTAATTGTATATGGTGTACCGCGCTAAGGGATGTTGATGGATTGATTTAGCTGCTGCCCTCCAGTAATTTCCTCCTAGTGGGGGGAATTAAGAACTACTGTAACCAAACTGGACTGGAAGTTGGTGCTGCTTAAATACAATAATTATATTAGAGTAAAATCTCTGATTATCATATGATATGTTTTAAAGTGATCAGATGCAACTGTGCAAAAATCCAAAAAACAAACATAAAATCCAATCTGGAAAATTAACCCTCTAATACAAATTAATATAAGTATGATATAAAGTCTGAGTATATTAATGAATGTGAGATGTGCAATGCTGAATAAAATATAAATGAAAAATAATAAAGGCAAAAGTGCGTGTCGTAGGTAACTAAAGTGTCATTCATTAAATAATTACAAATATAAGGTGACTTTGTGCTAGACAACCCCAACATTCATCTATTGATATTATCTTGGTAGATCAAGCCCTTAGGAATGACAAAAATGGTGAATAATTGTTCAAAAAAACTCTAATCATATAATAATAGTTCAAGTTCATATCATCACTGTCAATCCCTCCAAAAAGTGCTCTGTGCATAAAAGAAGTTTTCTTCAGATCTTTTTCCAGTGCAAGGCATGCATGCTCTCCTCAAGGTCCCCTCCTTACCAGAAAACGCCACCCCTGCAGGGGTAAATCGCTCTGACTTATCTCCGGTGAAAAGGCTTATCCTAGTAGAGGGACTAGGAGGGAGAAATCACCTGCACGCTCCTGATTGGGGGGGGGGGTGGGGGAGTATGTGATACGTACGCTACCCCTTGCTGGTACCTTCTCCTGGACACTGGGAATGGTGAAGAGTCTGGTTGGTACCTGTCAGCACAGGACATGGATGGGTTAATTTTACAGATTGGATTTTATGTTTGTTTTTTGGATTTTTGCACAGTTGCACCTGATCACTTTAAAACATATCATATGATAATCAGGGATTTTACTCTAATATAATTATTGTATTTGAGCAGCGCCAACTTCCAGTCCAGTTTGGTTACAGTAGCTTTTAAAATCTTCCTGTCTGCTGGACGTCAAACAGAACAGTATGTTTTTGGGAAAATGTCCACTTCCTGTCCAATTGGTACAGAACTGGAAGTAAAAGGAAATCCCCCCCTAGTGAGATAAGATTTATTGTAAGGTTAAGGGGCCTGTATCAACAGGCTTTGGGCTTGTGTCAATGACATCAGTTTTAAACAATTTTGAAATGCTTCTAAGATCATTCAGAATTCATTGACAGTTGCATTTGACCTATATTTTACACCACATTCTGAAATGCATTTTACCTGTTTCAAGTGAGTTTTGCAGACTCATATATTTATATGGAAATGCAAAACTCATTTGAAGCAAACAAAGGTCCCCAAACACATGCCCTTAGACCATCTGTCATAATTCAATTGCTGTTTGTGCCCCAATAATGGAGATTTAACATATTTTCCTGTTCAGGTAACACTTGTTAAATTACACTTAGGCCTCATTTACACTGCTGCTGGTAAATGGACGTTTAGAGCTATTTGGGTGTTTTTTTTCAGCTGCCCCTGAACTCTCCTCTATGTTACCTTATCAGTACATTTACACAGGGTCATTTAAGGTAGTTTCGAGGCAGTTGAGTTTAGAGGCTTTTTTTTATGCAAAAATATGGGTGCAGACGCCAGTTCAAAGGCATTTGAAATGCCAAACAGCTTGTAAATGCGCCCAAATGCGGTAACTCACGTCTAGGAGCGTTTTGTTTACAGGCGTTTCCATTTAAAAAATATATATATTTTTTCAAAAACACTCCTAGACACAAATGCGGCAAAACATGGCATGCAAAACGCGGCATGCAAAACTGACGTTTTAAACACCAGTTTCTAGCTGTCAAGATAAAACGTTCAGGGGTGGTTGAAACAGCGTCCCATGTAAATGGAGCCTAATAAAGAAATGTAACTTTTAGCAATACAGACAGCTTTTAGAATCTTTCTGATTCAAAATCTGATATAAGTTTTAACCCTTCTCAACCTAAAATGTTAGACATATTGCTTTAAATTATTGACACACAACTTTATATAGTATAGTGTTGGAGCCATGTTGCTATTTTATTAACACTAAGGGACTTATTGACACTAATATTTTTATTATTATACAGGATTTATATAGCACCAACAGTTTGCGCAGCACTTTACAACATGAAGGCAGACAGTACAGTTACAATACAATAAAATACAGGATGAATCAGAGGGCCCTGCTTGTTAGAGCTTACAATGTAGAAGGGACGGTCAAGTAAAAAAAAAGTTAATGAATGTGGGGGGTGAGCTGATAAAGAAAATGAAAATACAGTTGTTAGGTGTGGGTGGGATAGGCTTCTCTGAAGAGGAGGGTTTTCAGGGATTGTCTAATTGCTAATAGAGTAGGAGATAATCTGACAGATTAGGGTAAGGAGTTCCATAGAATTGGAGAGGCTTTGGAAAAGTCCTGGAGGCGAGCATGAGAGGCGGTGATGAGGGAGCTAGAGAGGTCTTGAGAGGAATGAAGGGAACAATTAGGTTGGTATTTTGAGACTAGGTTAGTGATGTTAAATACCGGACAAGATGAAATCTTGTTTTAGCAGCGCTTGTCCCTAGGTAAGTATTTCAATGTTGTGCTATTAGGATGAATCAAGAATGTGATTCTTTTGCAGCTGCTGCTGTAGCCCAACTGCTGTGCAAAGGGTAGGGAACGATTATATGAACAACACTAATTGCTGTTCCAGCAGCGCTTGCATGAGGTAATGCTATATCCCTAATTCTAAAGTGCAAGTGCCTGTGGAAAAAATAATTATTTAATTACATTCTTCTGTAGTGCCAGTTACTTAAATTTGTGCAAATTGACATATAATAAAATTACATGCGTATTAATCCTTTAAATTAATGCCTGGTATTCCTTTAAAACATCATAAACATTTTGTGCATTTATTTGAAAAGTGCTAGTGTCCTTTTGCTCCGAGTCCGTGTTCAAAAAGTGCCAGTGAAAAATTGACTCTATAATTTCTTCAGAATCAATCAAATAACTTCTTAACTTCTTTAAACAATAAAGTGTCCATGCCGTGCTGAGTGCTCAAATGAAATAAACTGCTGAGGGTATTTCTGCCTGCTTACCAGATCCTTATGACTCTCCAACTGTACGGTGTGGAGAAGTCATACGTGCTTTAGGTCTATAATCTGACCTATGGATATGGTGTTGTCTGCTTCCCTTGTCTCCTTCGTCCGTCACCATGGTATTTGCAAATAAATGAAAGAAAATCTCATCGCGTACCTCTCTTTGTAAAAATGGGTTTATTCGGCCACTATTCCATAGTACAATCTCCAAAAAGCTACGATCGTGCCATGAGTACCGCCGCTGGATGCTAGTGGTCACTTCCGCTTCCACCTGCTTCCGCTTGCGTGTCACTGGAACGTGGCTGTGCGCACCTTGCGTTCCAGCTGACGCCTTTCGTCACTTCCTGTGAGGTTAGTGATGTAGCTGGGGGCTAAATAGTGGATGGCTTCATAAGTAGTTGTTAGTATTTTGAATTAGATTTGTTGGGTGAGCGGAAGTCAGTGGAGGGATTGGCAGAGAGGAGTAGCAGATATTGAGTGGTTGGCAAGGTGGATGAGTCTGGCAGCAACATTCTTGATGGTTTGTAGGAGGGATAGAGTATGTAGAGTTAAGCCAATGAGAATGGAGTTGCAATAGTCGAGGCGAGAGATGCCCAGGAAGTGAATTAAGAGCTTTGTTGTGTCATTGGTAAGAAAGGGGCATATTTTGGAGATGTTGCGGAGGTTTAGGTGGCAAGATTTGGACAGCGACTGGATGTGGGGCTGAAAGGAGAGTTTAGACTCCAGAATTACACCTAGGACCTTGGCTTGTGAGGATATTCTTATAGTTGTGCCATCAAGTTTGACAGAGAGATCAGGGGAAGGGGCATGTGGGGGAGGAAAAATTATAAGTTTGGGTTTGGATAGATTGAGTTTGAGGAAGTGGTGTGACATCCAGACTGAAATGTCTGTTAGTAAATTAGTGATATGTGAGGAGATGGTGGGAGAGAGTTAAGGTGTAGTTTTTAAATAGGAGAGGTCTAAGAACGGAACCTTGGGGGACCCTAACAGAGAAAGGAAGAGTAGAGGAGAAAGTAGAATTGTAAGAAACGCTAAAGGTGCGCTTGGATAAGTAGGAAGAGAATCAGCAAAGAGTACAGTCACTGAGACCAAAGGCATGGACTTATTTGAGGAGGAGGGGGTGGTCAACCATAACAGAGGCAGCAGAAAGGTCCAGGAGTAGAAATATAGACTAGTGTCCATTGGTTTTGGTCGTTAGTAGATCGTTTGCTAGTATTAGGAGTCCAGACTGAAGGGGATCTAGAAGGCTATTCTCAACAAAGCGGTCACTCAGTTGGTTGTAGACCATACCTTCAAGGAGTTGAGGGATTTTTCTGTTTCAAATATTTTATTGAAATAAAATAGATACAAAAAGGTAATTGTACAGAAATTCGCAGTAGTACTAGATAAATCTGGTATAAGACAGGTTTAAGAACTAGGACAACATGGTCTTAAGTAATATAATATAGTATAGTACCTGGGCACATCAGAAGGTCAGACTTAGACAGTCAAAGGACATCAAGAAGCAACATAGATATAAAGTCTTCCAAAAGGGCATCTCCTAGCCCAGATGCCCCACTGGGAACAATCTGCATCTGGACCAGGGATTACATGAAAAGCAAAATCACATTCTGACATTCGGGTTAATAGGATGTCCTAACATGGGTAGCTCGAAGATAGAGGTAGAGTGATGTGTAGACCTGGGTTGTCTAGTGGGGTAGCTGTGGCTATCTAGACTCATGCGGTAGCACGAATAGAGAAAGAGAAGAAGAGAGGAGGTAGAAGGAAGGAGAAGGGGAGGTGAGGCGGGGGTAACATGTGGAAGGGGGAGAAGGTTCGGGGAAGGGAGAGGGGGATGGAGATGGGGAAGAAGTGTCCCGGAGAGACTTCACTGCTCCTATCCATGGCACTGTATAATACAGTGTGACACAGGGAATAATAATTGAGTGAAGGTGAATTTAGGATCGTTCAAGGAGTCAAAAGGCTGTGGTCAAAATTGGAAGGGATAAAATGGTCCATCCATGGTTTCCATAGCCTCTCTTGGGATTTGGTTTTATCTAATATAATAGCTTCCACACGGGCATGGATCATGGCTCTCGTGACCCTGTTCTTGGTTTCCGTTAGGTTGAGGGACGGGGTTTTCCACGCTTTTGCTATTGTTTGCTTTGCGGCGGTTGATACCTGCAAGAGAAGTTTGAACTGGGTCTTTGATACATTATCGGGTTTTTTGTTCAAAAGGGCGGTCAGTGGGTCTGGACAGAGAGGGGTTTCAAATAATTGAGACAAAATTTGAAAGATTTGGTCCCAGAAAGCTTTTACCAGGGGACATGACCACCAAATATGGAGATGGGTACCTGGCTCAGAACAGCCTCTGAAGCAGAGAGGAGAGTATGCCGGGGTATATTTAGCGATGCGAGCAGGAACAAGGTACCATCTCATAAGTACCTTGTAGTTTGTTTCCATGGCTACTATGGACTGAGAGGACGATTTAGTAGCCGCCCAAATATCGGCCCATTCTTTTGGGTCTAGTTGCACCTCTAAATCCTTCTCCCAGTTGGTGATATAGGTTGTGGAGGTCATGGGAAGGGGGTCCAAGATCTGGGAGTACAGGGATGAGATCAGGCCCTTTGTATGCGGATCTTTGTGACATGTGTGCTCAAAGAAAGATAGGGCAGGTAAGGAGGAGTCGGTACGAAGGCATTTAGAGAAGAAGTGCTTAATCTGAAGGTATCTAAAGATTTCGGAATTTGGTACATGAGGGTCTAGAACCTGGGGGAAGGGTACTGGAGGTGTTGGATATAGTGGTTGACCCTCTTCCTAAATCTCCACGTTGATCTGGGTTTTCTTACCCGGC
>BLSH010008488.1:1790575-1808196 GCA_018402905.1 Glandirana rugosa
ATATATATATATATATATATATATATATATATATATATATATATATATATATAAGCTGTGGGGTGGAGGAGATGGGTGAAGGAGAGTTAGTTTAAATAGAGGACAAAGCTGTCAGGAGGAGTCTTAAAGAGTGCATATTAAGGAGAAAGAGCTGAAGGGGTACACAAGGTCACCTGTAGCCTGTGTGGTGTTTTCCGAGTATTTCTTGTGTTCATTCGCTGAAGTGCAGAGCCAGAAGTTCTCCCACTTATAGAAATATCCCCATTTTGAGAAAGAGACCCACACCAAATGTGCCCCCCTTGGCAAATGTGCTTAGATTTATACTGGTAGGGATGTGGGGTGGGTGCATTCTAATTATCTAATCAGGAATATCTCACCCTGAACACCCCAATGGTACTCCACACAGTGGCTTCCAGTCATGGTAAGGCCATACCACTGCTTCATAAAGGGGGCTCTAGATCATGTTGAGCAGTGCCTATGGAGTCCCATAAGTCTCCCATCAGATGTTAGAAATGCTTAAGCAGCCATACTGCAATTCCTGGCCTGCCAATAAGATATATTTATCATGTTGTGCATCATATTTTCATATTGCAAATGGTTTACTGGAAATGTGAGTGTTACCCTGTCCTTTAAGGCCCCTTTCACAGTTTTGTGATCTGTCCTGCGACTTTAGACTGCAAAGTCGCATGACAAGTCGTTCCCCATAATTTCTAATGACAACCATTCATATACGTATGACTTCACGTCGTGTAGACTTCAAAGTAGTCCCTGCACTACTTTGGTCTGACTTTCATGCGAGTTGAGGTCCATAGACCTCAAGTTTGCACAGGCATTCCCTGAAATCGTGTCAAAATCGCATCAAAATCGCACCCGCAAAATCACGTGACTTTTGAGTCACGGCAGTGTGATAGGGGCCTAAGAAGTAAGACCATTCTGAACATCAGCCAGCTGACAGATGTAAATTATACATATATGTTTTTAAAATTAAAAATAAAACAAATCCTTCTTAGCTATGAAATGGGAACCCAAGAATACAACAAATTTAGAGAACAGACCTTTTTGCAGCTTTGTGATATACAGAACAACTGTCAAACACTGTAAGACATTTTTGCTTGTTGTACCGTTTCTAGTAAAAAAAGTGCTGGAGGCGAGAAAGTAAACATTAGGCAAATGTGTTTCACATGTTTTATTAATATAAGGCAGTTTTTAAATGATCAAGGAGATTGAGAAGATGTTCTGTTTTTCTAAATGATATCTTCTTATTCATCTTCATTATTCTTTTAAGTTTTGTAGCACTCAATTTTTGATGTGAGCAAATATAATTATTCCGTGTGTGTACATAAATATTTATGATCAGTACCTAGGCAAGTCAGTACCTAAAAATGTAATAATCCTTTCTTTTTGTGACTCACAAACCATGTTTAAATGATATACAGAGTTTTGTGACTTATGATAGGGATGCCAGTTTTTCTTCTTTTGCTTACATCATTAATAATGTAGACTGCAAGAAAAGCCCCATACAGTACATTTTCTTTACCTGCTGCAATTCAGTGATGTTGGGCTATCTGTCACTTTGTACATACAGTATGTTACTTCTTGAGCATGGAATGCTTAGTGCCCAAGTACATGCATGAATTCTGCAGCTTACCTAAGTGTTCCTGTGTTACAAATTATCCATAAAGAAGATATTGTTCTAAATGGTTTAAAAAAAATCAAACGCCCAGGGTGCTTAAAGCGAAGCTACACCCAAAAGGGGAAGTTCTGCTTTAAAGCCTCCTCCCTGACTCCTGTTTATGAAACAAAGCTTTTGGGGAGGAGGGGGAGCGGGAACCGATTTTGACAGGTACCCACTCCTACTTCCGTTTGGGTTGCTTTAGGCTATCGGAATCAGAAGTTCTTCTTCGCCCTTCCCTCCTGAAGTCTTCCACGGGCACATCACAGCTCCCAGAACACTTCAGTACCAGTCACAGGCTGCAGCACCGCTCATACATGCACAGTGCCCATAGTAAAGATGCCAGTGATGCTAAGGGAGGACACAGGGTGAAAACGGCTGGGGTGAGGATATCTCTGGATCGTGGGATAGGTGAGTGGCTGTTTACTAAAAGTTAGGAGCTACACTTTTTGTAGCTGCTGACTTTTACTAAACACAAAAATAAAGATGCAGTTCCCGATTCAATACTCACCTTCTCTCCAGTGTTGTCCCCTCACAATCTTAACTTCCTGTCCAATGATGCCAGTATTCTTTAGGTTAGAATTGCATTCAGCATCATTCAAACCTTATCTTGTGGGTCCAGGATACACACTACTGGGGGCTGCATCATCATGCAGGCCTAGGTTAACACGAGAATAATTCAAAGAATGGAAGCAAAGTCACTATGTGAGCTTGTTGTCTGCCCTATTCAGAGCCATCCACCAGAGAACAACTAAACGGGACATGTGACCTGACCTGCCAGAAAACAGATGAAATAAAGTATGTATACAGATTTAAAAAAAAGTGGCAACCATGTAATTGAGCAATGTACTTTTTACCAGTTACCTTTAGTGTACTGCACAATATTTTAATTGCAAAGTGAGGGAGACAAAAGACAAGAACAAAGCTGTTCACCATAGGGATTTTCTCAGCTCTGTCTGTTCAATATTTAATTCAGTTTTTCTCAGTCATCTTTTCATCTGGAAGTTTCCTTTTATGCTGCCAAAAAATTAGTGAACAAGCCAATGAGTACATAGCTTAAAGTGAAACTGTGTTCCCTTTAGAAAGATGGCTGTAATCCTACAAAAAATTGAGCCCCTCCCCATTCCAGTTCAGAAAACGTAGAGGGGTTTTCCACACCACCATTGAAACAGATAAGGTGGAACTGTGGGTCAATTTCTACCTGCTGTCAGCTACCAATAAAGGGGTCTAGTTACTATTCAGATTGCACATTTCTAGTGATGGATTCATTAAAAGTAAATTTGGGATGATTGCTATGGGTTACTACATACCAATCAATGCACATTTCCTGCGCCTTGTTAAAAAAAAAAGAAAAGAAAAAAACATCCTTTCAGACAGTGGATATTGCCAGAAGATAACCTAATTTCTACTCAAGGCCAAATAATGTCCTAATCCACTGCTGACTAGAGGCAAAAAAGAAACAATACTGCAGGATAATTAATTTACCAACTGCACTATGGGATTATACAGTTTATCAGTGCATATATATTTCTAGCTATTTTTTGAATCCTGGTGGACTGTATTCGTAAATAAATCAATAAAAGAATTACATTATGTGTGGAACAAATGCATTAAGTGATCTATAAAGCAATCATTTGTTATTTCATAGGAAAATGATTTTCCTACACCAATTAATCATCTCTGGCAACTAAAAAACTGCAGGATTTAAGTGTTTTAGTGATATAGTGTAAACGAGATGGAAGAACAGCATGAAACCTATTAAATGATTTGTAGATGTCAGAACGATTAATGAACTCATTGATTTTGTAAATATAATTAGAAAATTGCAAGACATCATGTAGCAATTTTACATTTTAAATATTTCTATAGATAGATAGATTGATAGCTTTGCAGATATATGTATTTTATATAATTCCTGAAGCAAACATCCCATGATTTATGAGGTGCTACAGCCACAGACACAAAAACAGGCATTGTATTGTCATCACTGCAGAGGGGTCTTTTGAAATGATCTGCTCTGTGATGTTGGTTTTGTCATACTCGCTGAAGGCCAGGAAGTTTAGCAGTGAATGAACAGTAAAACTATTCATATCGCTTAGATATAGACAAGAATTGTTTATGAAATAAGGGTACCAATCCATCATGCAGGACATGCATGTGAATGGACGTTGGTGGGCAGCACCTTCAAACTTTGTGAGTGTGAATAATCAGTGCTATGTTTGAGACTGATTACTCCATCGAAAAATATTTGGTACAATCAGACACCCCATCATTAACAGATTGGGCAACGGATGAAATGGATTCCCTATGTCATATGGACATAATGATCTCCTGGAAATATGACAAATGAGATGCCTATAAGATCATATGATCAGTATGGACTCACTTCAGACTTTATCATACTGATACTGATATTGAGACAGGACACTTTTGATGTTGCCAAATGGTCAATTTTCCTCTGACCATGTGGAAAAACGTAGAGGAGGTCCTACGTTCTCTAATTCTACCCCCCCCCTTTTTTTATTGTACAAATTTTCTTGCATTCTTTACCCGATTTTTTATCTTTATTTCTTTTTCTGCTTGTGTCTACTAATCTAACATCACTTGATAATCAAATCCATGATTGCAACCCCAAGCTTTTAAAACTGGGTTATTGCATAGGTAGGCATAATTGTTGTTATATTTTTCCCCTCTTTTTTAACTTCTTTCTTCAAATAAACATTACCTCATGAATATTTTTTCTACTATGCATATATCTGTTTAATCATTGAATGAAAATTAGGTAACTCAATTCTGGTGATATAATTGCTTTTATTACAATGTTATCACATATCTCTGTTACACCAATATATGCCATAAGGTAAATCATAATCTATTGAATGTGTATATTTTTTCTGTTTTGAAATACAGCACATTTTACAAGTTGAATCTCAAACTTTAAAGATGTATGTATAAAAAATATATAAAATAAGATTAAACATAAAGGTAAAGTATGTGGTAGAGAAGTGGTGTATTGTAAGGGTGATTCATTTTGAATAGTTACTTTTTGCTCTGAAGTTGAGTTTTGCGCAATTGATCCTTTCCATAGAAGGAAATGCATTCCCCAACCAAATATGTGGTGATATTTTTCTTCAATCTTCACCAATGGCTGTATTTCAATGCATTCCTTATAAAAAAGGAATGATGGTGGTCCTCAGGTGGCCAATGCATATTATTAATAAACATTGCAATATTGGCCAAAGCTATTGATTGGACAGTTCCTTCATATCAAACTTTATTAATGTGAGAATTATTCAATAAACAAAGCTAAACAGAGATGTACAAATGGTGGCAACCCTTAGCAGTCCAACAGATTGTGTTTTACTCTAGTCCAACCAGGTAAGACATGGTTTCTGGTTGTTGTGAGTTGTTACGCATTAGGTTAGGACTACACTGGTAATTAAAACTCTGTGCTACTGAGAGATGTATCCACCCATTGCCCATCATTATATTAGCAGAGCATTTATTTCAGTGTGCTGAAAATGTGGTTACTGCCAACAGTTAAATCGCTCATTAGCAAAAAGATTTATTTTCTAGTGCAGCCCTAGCCATACTCTGTGATGACATATTCAGAGGCCATTCTCTTCAGTTCAGATTTTATAGAGTTTTCTACTGAGAAAGCCCTAGACAGCTAAGCATGGATGGTAACATTGATCCTTCCAGAGACACCCTCCTGCTGAGATGGGTGGGTGGCAGTAGCATTTTCAGGGACACTGACAAAATATAGAGGCAATAGAGTGAAAATCCCTGGGGAAATAAATGTTTAAAATGTATTCTTAAGTAGTGTTACAACTCTTAATGATCATGCAAGAGCATGTAGCACTTTAACACAAAAGCAACACTTATTACATTTTTTTAGATGCTGTCTGTTTTGAGGCCCAAAATAGATGTATATGGAAAATAATCCTATATCTATACTAAACTTTGGTAAATGTACATTTGAATCATTTTTGAAGTGGGAAAAGAATGAAAAAATAAATAAAATTGAAGGTGTGTCTTTCCTGTTTAATATAAATGATCATTTAAAAAAAAAACAGCAGGATAATCAAATCCATGAAGGCCCAATTAGAATCCTATGGAAAATAGATTGAGATGTTTCTACTCAACAACACTGACCAAGATGGAAAGACACTCTGTAAATTGAATGATATCCTGCAGGGCTGATTTATGAACTTGTAGTTATTTTGAGAGCATTGATAAACTTGCCCCTGAAGTAACACAGATTGTTATCACGTTTGACTGATAAGCATGCTCCTTCCCCTTAACTTAAATTACTTTTCTCTATTAGTTATAAAACATGGCAGTCTTTTGTATTAAGAGAGAAATCCAGAAGAACTCCAGCAAAGCATAATGCTTTTCCTGTTAATTAAAACAGAAATGCATGTAAATATAGCCTTTGCATTGCTGCATTCTCTTCCACATAACAGAATAAGCCTACACAGAAATATTAAAATAAAGTACCGTATTTTTCGCACCATAAGACACACCTGACCATAAGACGCACCTAGATTTTATTGGAAGAAAACAAGAAAAAAATATTCTGAACCAAATGGTGTACTAAAATATTTACCAATGCAGCCATATAAGAGTCCATGAAATACAGCATATACCAGTCCTATGAAATGCAGCCATATACCAGAGTCCATGAAAAACAGCCATATACCAGTCCTATGAAATACAGTCATACACCAGAGTCCATGAAATACAGTCACATACCAGAGTCCATGAAATACAGTCATATACCAGAGTCCATGAAATACAGCCATATACCGGAGTCCATAAAATGCAGCCATATACCAGAGTCCATGAAATACAGCCATATACCAGAGTCCATGAAATACAGCATATACCAGAGTCCATGAAATACAGCCATATACCAGAGTCCATGAAATACAGCCATATACCAGTGTCCATGAAATACAGAACATACCAGAGTCCATAAAATACAGCACATACCAGTCCTATGAAATGCAGCACATACCAGAGTCCATGAAATACAGCACATAGCAGTCCTATGAAATGCAGCATATACCAGAGTCCATAAAATACAGCCATACCTGTGTCCATGAAATGCAGCCTGACAGAGCTGAGAGGGAGATTCATATCTCCCGGCACCGCTGTGCTGTGATGTCATCACACTGCGCCTAGTGGAGCTCCACTCTGCAGCCAGATCCCATTCAGATAGAAGACAGAGCAGCTTCAGCCACCGCAGTACTTCATTCGGCCGCTGGGGCTGCTTTGTCTTCTCACTGTGTGAGATCAGGGCAGTGCTCTATGGTGTCCGGGAGCCCGCAGTGTAATGCTGGCTCCCAGCGGCGACGGGGGGGGGTGGGTTTTTTTCAGGTATTCACACCATAAGACACAGGGACACTTTCCTCCACCTTTTGGGGGAAAAAAAGTGTGTCTTATGGTGCGAAAAATATGGTAAATCCAGAAAATATATAATACATACACAGACACACACACAGGCTCATGCACACAGATATATATTGTATATTTACAGTATATATACATGGCACTGATACATATGAGAATGTTCACACAATAAAGTTCACTTCAGTCATTCATCTACAAATGAAATGAAATATTCAAACATGATTTTTAATTTCACATGATTAGATAATAGAATTTTATCATGTGAACACTTTCAAATACTTTAATAAATCAGTCACTACATGCAATAATATGTAATAATACAGTACATATGAGCAAACATTAAATATGTTTTGCCATATTTGCTATAGTGTTTCAATATCACTTACTTAACTGACCCAGTGATAAATAGTGTCCCTGTCATTGGCTCCTTTTGCAAGTGCTGATAGTGCTACATGCATCTGGGCACACAGCAAGATTTCAGAGAGTATGGTTTCCTAAAGTCTATGGAATTGACTAATGAGTCTACGGGGATAATGCCACCAGCAGCTTTGTCCAATGATCAAGTCTGTGACTGGCTGTGTATTTTTTTTGTGCACAGAGACTTATTGCTGTATAACTAGAGTTGGTAGCAAGGAAAAAGAGGAGACAAAGCAAAAGGATTCCTTTGCTGTCGATAGGTGTGGAATTTGCTATACATAACATTAGCAACAGGTAAAGGACAGTTAATTCAGGACTGGACAGCATGGACAATATAATTGGCTGCAACTTTAGTGGTGAAGGCTCTGTCCAGCAATGAAACATGTACAGCAGGGGTAGGGAACCTGTGGCTCTCCAGCTGTTGTAGAACTACATTTCCCATCATGCTTCTGGGAGTAATTGTATCCATCGGCCTTGCAATGCCTCATGGGAAATGTAGTTCTACAACAGCTGGAGAGCCGCAGGTTCCCTACCCCTGATGTACAGGTTGGTTTTCAGACACTGACAAACACATGCTCCTGGATCACTTTTAAATGGAAAATTGAGTCTGGTGATGTCCTCTTGATGACAGATGTTGGACAAGGAGGACAAGACACGGCAGCCTGTCTGATGATGTCCTCTTGATGATAGATGTTGGATAAGGAGGACAAGACACAGGACAGGCTGGCAAAGCTGTAAGGCAACATAGAGAGCATGTTACTCTATTGTAAAAATGGCACATAACTATGCAGGAAATAGCCTCTGCAAATGTCTGCCTAAAAAATCAGCACAATCCAGGTCAGAACCTCACATTCTGGCTTCAGCTTTTTAAAATAAAATCCCAAAACAAAACTACTATAAAAATATGTTTTAGGAAATAAATCACACAATCTGTATTCCTATCATCTGAAGAAATGCAGATTCTGACCTGTTAACCTTACCTATTTAGTAGCTTTTTAAGACATGTAAAGTCATAAGTTAAAAAAACATTAAAATGCACGGTGGTACCATGTCATTTTTTGCAACTTGGGTTCCTTACTTTGTTTTTTGCCTAATTAAATAGTATGTTGTCTTTAGCAATAAACGAAGTCTGGACTGATGTTTAATTTAAATACCAAACATATATTTTTATCTTTATCATGCAATGAGTTTTTCACAAGACTGTGAAATAATGGATCTATGTTTTTGCGTATGAATATTTGATAATTTACAATAAGCTCTTTTCATTTTGTGTCTGTAAATTGCAGATTGCTATTCTCTTGTACTGAAATGGCTGTTGGGTTGGGGCTGGGATGGATTGAGACCACCATTAAGTAGCTTTGCAATGCACCAGAGGACCAGTTGAAGTTAATCAGTAATTTTTCACAGACGACATCTAATCTATGAGTATAAATTACTTTGCAGTCTTATTATTTCTTAATTGAAGTGCACCAATGTGAAATTGCCATAGATGTAGCAGAAATGATTCTAGCCTCAATTAACTTGTGTAGAATTGAGGCTTTCTTTTTTTTAATCTTTGAGTGAAGATTGTTGCTTAACAACTTGTAGTTGTTTAAACAGTTGCTAGGAAATTACTGACAATTGTGGGTGTTAAACATTATTTTCAGTTGCAGATGTGTGTAGTATACAATTCTCAGCACCCTTTATGACTAACAAACATTTCCTTATTTATCAGAACCATTTATTGTGCTTTAGTAAACGTAATACACATTTTAGTATATTCAGTGTGAGTGCGTCATTTTTGCTCAAGGCATTTATTGATCATGCACAGTTCTTGAATCATGCACAGTTCTTGATTATCTAAAATTCTAAATGTTTAGAGCACATACCACTCTGTTATTAATGAAGGACAAATGTAACAGAAACAGATATTACAGTAAGAACTTTGACTGATTGAATCATATCTTGTGTGCTTATACCATGTCGGGGTCTCTCATAAGGAGATATAATACCTCCTGTAAGAGTTTGGATGTCCCCCTTCTTTCACTGTATATAGTATAAAATGATTGCAAAATAGTACAGTGGTAGGGAGACATAGAGACGTAATTGTTGTAGCATTGGAGGGTGGCAGTATTTTGAAAGAGATGAAGAGGGTTTGCAACCAGAGTCCTTTGGGTTGATTTACTAAAGAAGTAGAAATGGTTCACATTCCTACGTGAACATAGTCTTCGCTAAGAGAACCATCTCCTTTAGTAGATTAAACCCCTTGGGAGATATGAGAAGCTATCACTACATGTTTGGATGGAACTGCCTTGTAAACAATAGAATGGCTGCTAAAGATAAATGCTGTACAACTTTCTTTCTCCTTGAGAAGTTTTTAGAGGGTTCAATACCTAATACCGGCCTACTAAATTTACACAATAAATCCATTAAGAAAATACAAAATACTTTTACGTAACACATTGGAATATATATATATATATATATATATATATAGATATATATATATTTAAAGTGATGCCAAGTACACAGTTTAGTTGTAATATAATACATGTAACATGCAATTCAGCTATGCAAGTATATGCATCTATTGGCATGTTGTTTATTGCCTACTTGCCTCTCTTCTTCTCATTTCTAGTCTATCTGATTCATATTTATAATGTGAAAGTAGCCTGTATATATTTATTATAATTCCATTTACCTGTTTGTGTTGAATTTACATGGCTTAGGGCTAATACACATGAGCAAATTTGAAGAGGTCACTGCATGTTAGGACTGACATATGTTTATTAGGTATGAATAATCTGTATGTAGTCCTGTATCATGTTTATGTAATACAGTTTGTGCTTGAGGCATAGTATTTAAATTATTTTGTAAAGAGGGAAGATCAATTTCTGAAAAATATCCTTAATCTTTCTATGATGGCTACCATTCTCATCCTGGTAAAACGCTGCTTGCTAAGTGGGTATCATTCTTTATGGTGGGTTCCTAGCTTTGAAAAAAAATCTACAAACCTAGAAATATCTGTTTAGATATGGTACTATGCATACTTTATTATGGTACCTTATCGTTAAGCTTGTGTTCATAAGCGAAAGACTGTTCCTGTAGTAATAGTAATGCCTGAAGGTTTGCCCACATAGTTTTACGAGTGATTAATCTCTTGTATTAAAAGATTAGTAAACTGTGAATGTCAAGGGGATTTGATCTGAAGACTGTTTATTAATAAGATTACTTTGCGCTTAAAGATAAGACCACCTTGCAAGTGATTGCACCTTTCTCATTTTAATGAGGTACTGATCCTAAACAGGATGTTACATCTATATTTCAGACATGTACAATATTTACATTTACAATAGTATTACAAGTATGAACACTTCATTTTGCGTATAAATAAAGCAACCTTAAACTAATGCGCTGAGCACATAAATAAAGAACTGACCATTGTTGAGTTGTTTATTAATAGTGCAGTTTTTGGGCTGTTATCCTGATTCTGTCTCCTTTACATAGTAGGATGATTGTTTGATGTCAGTGGTGTTGATTTTCCAAATTATTTGGAAAGCGACTGTTTACTGAGTTTAGTAAATAAGGTGAAATGGTGTTCACCTGAATCAATCAATCGTGTGCTAGCAAAAACTCTATTATTTTAATTTTCCTCACACATGACTGGCCACTGAGTTACCTTACTAAATGATTCTGTTCCTTTGTGTGGGCCTATAAATGTATAATATTCACAGTTCTGAAGTATATATTTGTTAGCATTAGATAGGTTTAAGCAATTTGCCCAAGTTGTCCTGACTCACATACTTAAAAATTGTGGTTAGGGCACATTTGTAAAATTTCACTTATCTCCACTCATAGTTTATTTAGTAAAGAACTATAAACAGGAGGGTCAGAACATATTGGCCTCCAGCAAGATGTAGTTTTATACATGAGTGCAGAGCACATTTATATGTTTTATGTTTTCTTATTTACCTGAATTGGTATGAGAAGAAATATATCGGACACGCCTTAGTTCTTATTTATTTTAGAATATCCTTAACACTGTATACTGTGAACTTGACAACAATCGCATGAAACTCCACGTTTAAACATAGTAGTTACTGCATTATTTAAGTATATAAAACATTTGACTGTATTTAACTGTATTTTTTCTCACCTATATGCAGTGTGGAAATCTGCAAATTAGCATGGTTTAATCAGTAAGTTACAATTTTGTT
This sequence comes from Glandirana rugosa, assembly GCA_018402905.1. Lineage (NCBI taxonomy): Eukaryota > Metazoa > Chordata > Amphibia > Anura > Ranidae > Glandirana > Glandirana rugosa. The sequence goes on from BLSH010008488.1 coordinate 1,802,276, forward strand.
GCATAAATAAACAACGAGGTGCCTTTTCACATTCTTACTATGTCAAATAAAGGTGACTATAAAGGGTACAGATGAGCCAGGGAAGCAGAAAGCTATAGGATAAACGCTGTACGATATAGGACTGCCAAATTTACTGTCAGTTTTCCTGCAGTTCATGCTGAGCTGATTACTTCATTCCTGACCCGAGGACACAACCTGTTTGCGAGTGAGAATTAATATGAGATGGTAGATCTGTCTTTATGAGCGCACAATGACAAGTGTGCAGGATGAAGACATTCATGTGTGCTGCTGTTTTTTGATTTGCTTCAAAGGTCAAAGCTCAACTTCAATTGCCAAGACATCTATGAACCATGCTTCCCCAAATAACATAATTATAGCTATAAAAAATAGCTCTAGCAGTCACTTGGCAGTAGCTGCAAGCACTTTTATTGTCCATTATAATTGGAAAAATAAGAAAAACACAGTAAATGTCCTCTAAATGTTATCAATTCCTGTAGCTCATCTAAATATACCTTAGTAAAAGAAAAACAATTATCAATATTAAAACATGCAAAATCCTAGACTTTTTAGCTTATGTTTAGGGATAATATCTATCTATCTATCTATCTATCTATCTATCTATCTATCTATCTATCTATCTATCTATCTGTCTATCTATCTATCTATACATCTATATTTTAACCAGCCCCTTAAGTATTTACCCACTTCCTGACCAGGCCATTTTTTGCAATATGGAACTACGGTCGCTGTAACTGACAATTGTGCAGTTGTGCGATGTTGTAGCCAAATCAAATTGATGTCCTTTTTTCCCCACAAATAGCATTTCTTTTGGTGGTATTTGATAACCTCTGTGGTTTAATTTTTTGTACTATAAACAAAAAAAGAGCGACAATTTTGAACAAAAAAAAAACAATATTTTTTACTTTTTGATATAATAAATATCTAAAAAAAATGTAAAAAATATTTATTGGTTTATCACATCTACAAAATAGGGGATAGATTTATGTCATTTTTATTATTATTTTTTTACTAGCGGTGGCAGTAATCTTCGATTTTTAGCGGGACTGCGACATTGTGGCAGACAGATTGGACACTTTTGATACTTTTTTTTTGGGACCAGTGACATTTATACAGTGAGCAATGCTATAAAAATGCACTGATTACTGTATAAATGACACAGGCAGGGAAGGGGTTAACACTAGGGGTAGATCAAAGGGTTAAATGTCCCCTAGGGAGGTGCTTTCTAACTGTATGGGGGCTGGGCTGACTGGGAGAACAGAGAGAACGCTGTTCCTGATCCCTCTGAACTCCCCTGAGAAAGTGGCGATCTGCTTTGTTTACACTGGCAGATTGATTGGCTCCCATGCTAGCGAATGGGCGCACGTGCTCCCACGGATCGCCATGTACACGCCCGACGTACACCTGTGGTGATTCGTGCAGCCGAGCCAACCTGCCGCAGTATAACTGCTGGTCAGCAAGCAGTTAATATGTATTGTGTAGCGCTATTGCCTAAGGAGTTGCTGAGCATCATGTGTCCTCCTAGCCAGTCTAGTGGGAACAGTTCCACAAATGCCTCACAGCTCTCACTGATATATTCCAAATTGTGCAGTGCTAAATTAAATCATACAAGTGTATACCACAAATTAACCAAGCAATTAATCATAAAGCGGGACAAAACTATAGAGCAGTAATTAAAAAAAAAGTTGGTGCAATAAATTCTCTAGAAAATAAAATAAATTTATAACATAAAGTTCATCACATTAATCATATGTTCATTATGTCCATAAAATGTCCTTATAACCTGTCTCTTTAAGTGAAAAAAATCAAATGTCCACCCATGTGTTTGTGACAAAATAATAATGATAGGGAAATCTCTTTATGCACATCCACCTCCGTGCCTCTCCAATGATTCCTGTGCTCCCTCAACCAGATGTGCCCTCACCTTGTATCATAATAAATCTGAGCACGTTTTTACTTGAGCACGCTTTTAAAGTAAAATCCCTGCTATTTAAAGACACATATCCAGACCACAACACAAGGGCATAGCAGCAATATTTATTGATCCCACACGGCAAACAACAAGATCCCTTGTGGAAACACATAAGTATAGACAGCGCCACACTCACTTTTGTTACAAGCTCCAATGTTTATCATTTTTTAATAATATTTATTTTGACCACACAACATATATGCATTCACATTTAAAAACAAGATATCAGCCATTAGTATATCCAAGATACAGTATAGCTTGTGCAGGGAGGGGTGTTTCACCTGTCCTACAATTCTGTAGCTCCAGCCATCAGTGGAACCTCCGTCCATGTAACAAAGTCTGTTTCTTCCTCATTCACCAGCCTCTCAGATCCCTCCTACTAGTTTTGCCACTCCTTGTGACTTCCTCGGGGAGATAAGATTGGCTGATGAGTTTTCCCCTTAGTTATATAGCGGTTTCTGCCACCATTTTCTTATAGCCCCTATTGGTATATATTGACATAATTTTCCAGTAGTCTCATATGTAAAAGTCCACCATTTTGTTGTAGTTAATCCTAGCCTGATTATATTATGGGACAAATTCAATTCATATTATTATTGAATAATGTTGGTAATCCTCAAAATATCCTACATGCAACTCTAAATTAAAACTCTAAAATAAAACCTATTATATATTATGTTATATGTGTGGTAAATTAAGTGTATATCCAGTTTATATACTAACTAAAAAACTAAAATTAATCTATTAATAAATGTTATTATATATTATAAAAAAGGCTGATAATTAAAATCTAAAAAATATATATATTTTATTTTTACACATAAAATGTAATTATTTTTATAAAAGAAAGGAATATATTATATAGAAAACTGTGGAAATTAATAATTACATTAATAATTATTTATAAAACAATTTAGAGCTTCACTCTATTTATCCTTGCTTAATGAGAAGTTTATTTAGATAACTATGAGATTACGAAGATTACGGTGCACAAGATACCCAGTAGTTTCCAAAATTCTTTCTATGACTAGTTCAAATGGAGATAAGACTCCAACCCCACTCACATCATGACAGACAACTTCAGCTTCTCTGAGTGGCTAGTTTGGTGTGCTTTATACCATGTCTGGTTGAGACTGGCTTCCTGTATGGTCTGCTGGTAGTCTCTCAAAAAAGCAGATAGACTTGCCTATTTCTTTGCAAAAATCCTCCTCAGACAGTAGGCCTGGAAGGCCAGAGACAGAGAGCACACATCTTCCCAAGGCAAAGCTCAGGGGGTATGAGAGAGCTTTCTGAAAGTTTCTCAAAGTACTCATACTCTTCCTCAGCATGTACTTCTGCTAAACAAAACTCCTAGTAGTTGGCCAGGGGAAAGTATTCATCATTCAGGATATCATGCCAGAGACACTCCCCAGCAGCAGGAGGAAGCAAGCAATTACCTGAGCTTAGGGAAACTTGCCGCAGGCAGTCTATTTCAAGCAATCCAGGTTGCATGCAGCCTGGTAATATACGAATTAAAGCAGAGTCTCCACTTGCATGTAGCAGAGCCTCTACATTTATATTGAAGCCCATTTTTTTTTAGCTTTGGATAGAACTATATAAATATGAGAAATGATAGAACCTCAGCCAGGTTTTAACTGCTATCTGTGGCTCAGTTAGAGAGATTTAGGCCATATTTCTGTTGTGAGCACAATGTTGTATCAGACAGGAAGTAAGGGAAAATCTGCAATAGGAAAACAGACAACAATAAAACTCTGACAGGGCTTCTAGCATTACATGGCTAAGAAAAGCAGTTTACTACTATCTGTGTTACTGTTGGAGAGGACTATTGATATACCATTGCACATGTCCCTTAAAAAGGCAGAGAGCAAGATATGTGGTGCAGCAACAACCAGCTTAAAACTGGTAACATCACAGAACAACATACATATTTCATATTTGCCAGTATACCAATCAGCGGTGGCTGATCATTAGGGGGTGCCGCCTCCCCGCTAGTAATGAAGAAAAAAAAAAGTCTGCTGGACCCCTTAAAGGTGGCGCAGGTATAGTGATTTTTTTTCTTCGGCTCCTTGCTGTCTGCTGACAGCAAGTATTGAGCCTATTGGTCAGTCCTAAAAGTGTGTGTATGTGCACCAAAGAGGCACACATACCTACCCTGATTGGCTGCCCTGAGCACTGGACTGCCAGTGATTGGCTATGTCAGTATTGGTGGGCAAGGGCGGGACTGTGGCAGACATGCTGCTGGGCGTGTGATGACTCCACGCAGGCACAGCACTTCATCATCCTCTCCGTCCATCCTCCTCACAGTCGCAGATGAGTGCACCTGCTATTGCCAGTGCCAGGCCAGGCTGACTCTCTCCGTCCGAGGACGAAGTGCCTGCCAGTGCCAGCCAGTGCCAGCCAGACCACCAGTGACCACATCTCCTCATCCGACAACAGTGCGTCCTAGCCAGCCTGGAGCCACAGCCAACCGACCACAAGCCTGAAGCCAAGCCTTGAAGCCAGCCAGGTACCGTTATACCAACCGCTGTATACTCTGTTACTGGCTGAATATACCCTACCTGCGATAATGAGCTGTATATAACCCTACCTGTGATGCTGAGCTGTATACTGTGTACTGGCTATATACTGTGTACTGGCTGAATATACTGTGTACTGGCTGAATATACCCCACCTGTGACGCTGAGCTGTATACTGTGTACTGGCTGAATATACTGTGTACTGGCTGAATATACTGTATACTGGCTGAATATATCCCACCTGTGATGCTGAGCTATATACTGTGCATTGGCTGAATATACTGTGTACTGGCTGAATATACCCCACCTGTGATGCTGAGCTGTATATTGTGTACTGGATGAATATACTGTGTACTGGCTGAATATACTGTGTACTGGCTGAATATTCCCCACCTGTGATGCTGAGCTGTATACCGTGTACTGTTTGAATATACCTCACCTGTGATGCTGACCTATATACTGTATGCTGGCTGAATACACCCCGCCTGTGATGCTGACCTGTATGCTATGTGCTGGCTAAATATACCCCACCCGTGATGCTGAGCTGTATACTGTGTACTGGCTGAATATACCCCACCTGTGATGCTGACCTGTATACTGTGTGCTAGCTGAATATACCCCACCTGTGATGCTGAGCTGTATACTGTGTACTGGCTGAATATAACCCCACCTGTGATGCTGGCCTGTATATTGTGTGCTGGCTGAATATACCCCACCTATGATGCTGAGCTATATACTCTGTACTGGCTGAATATACTGTGTACTGACTGAATATACTGTGTACTGGCTAAATATACCCCACCTGTGATGCTGAGCTGTATACTGTGTACTGGCTGAATCTACCCCACGTGTGATGCTGACCTGTATACTGTGTGCTGGCTGAATATACCCCACCTGTGATGCCAAACTGTATACTGTGTGCTGGCTGAATAGACCCCACCTGTGATGCTGATCTATATACTGTGTACTGGCTGCAATATACCCCTACCTGTGATGCTGAGCTGTATACTGTGTATTGGCTATATACTGTGTACTGGCTGAATATACCCCACGGAGGATAAAGAGTATTCGTGGTGGGGAATACATTAGGTGGGTGAGGTGGGGGACATAAGGTGTATAACACAGTCCTCATATGTCGAACCGTAGTGTCCCGTTTCATATGTCGAGTCGTAGTGTCCATCTTCATATAACGTCGGTCATTGTGTCATACGTCGAGTCGTAGTGTCCACCCCATATAAGTCGATCATGTGTCATATGTCGAGTTGTAGTGTCCACCCCATATAAGTCGGTCATGTGTCATATATCGGTTATGTGTCATATGTCGAGTCGTAGTGTCCATCCCCATATAACGTCGGTCATGTGTCATATATCTAGTCGTAGTGTCCACCCCAGATAAGTCGGTCGTGTGTCATATG
>BLSH010008488.1:1827755-1846547 GCA_018402905.1 Glandirana rugosa
GACATAGACGGGTTCGTCCGTGAACTAGTCTAACCGTTACTACCTTTTTCCGTATCTTCATACATCCTCTTGGTTTCAACCTCACGTTTAGGCGTCAACGATGACGACCACGTTGGGTAACCACCAGCCACTTATTACGGTTGTTACAAAAAGAAGAACAAAGACCCAATACAGCTAGACGGGTTAGACATATGTATTTAAAATATCAAAGGGAGTAATATAGAAAAGGAAGACATATAGGTATGTTCAATAGGTGTTTTAAACTTTGACGTTTCAGTTTTAGTGAACGTCTTTAAGGTAGGAGTACCAGGTGTTACGAAAGATGTTTAAATTTAGGAAGAGGAACTAACTGTGGGTTGTAATACAGTATCAAATCCTTAAGTGGAACGAGGTAATCATAGACTCCTAGTAGTCCTTATTGTAGGGGTAGTTAATGACCAGGTTTTCGATACACTATGGAACGACCGACATACAGAACCAGTTGTTCAAGAGCCATTCCGAAAAAGACGTTTGTAAGGTGATTAAGATGACATAGTCAGTACAACGTAGGTTGAAAACAACGATTTTAGGCCCATATAAACCGTCCGACTTTCGAATGTCGATGTTATTCCTGATGATCCTCAGATACTAATGGAGCAAGGTGAATTCCTAAACTATGACATAATGTTGGGTGTCAATCAAGGAGAAGGATTTAAATTTGTAGAAAGCATTGTGGACCATGAGGATGGAATTTCTGCAAGTGATTTTGACTTTGCAGTTTCAAATTTTGTGGATAACTTGTATGGATATACAGAAGGAAAAGATATAATGAGGGAAACTATAAAATTTATGTATACAGATTGGGCAGATCGACATAACCCAGAAACAAGAAGAAAAACATTGTTGGCATTATTCACCGACCACCAATGGGTTGCACCAGCAGTAGCAACTGCGGATTTGCACTCCAACTTTGGTTCTCCTACATACTTCTATGCCTTTTTCCATCATTGCCAATCTGATCAAGTGCCTGCTTGGGCAGATACAGCTCATGGGGATGAGGTTCCTTATGTTTTTGGGATTCCCATGATTGGACCTACAGAGTTATTTCCTTGCAATTTCTCCAAGAATGATGTTATGCTCAGTGCAGTAGTAATGACATATTGGACAAACTTTGCAAAAACTGGGTAAGTAGCATTCCTTTTGCAAATTTACTCTTTATAGTTTATGTTAGTTTATTAATATTTGAACACTTTTGCCATTAGCCATTTCATTAACTTTGAATGCACACATTTAGTGAATGGGCTAAAATTCAGACTGAAAAACCACTGGTATATCAACATGCATACAAATTCAGGTTAAGCCTTTTTATTAACTACTACTTCATAATAACTCACGTGTATATATATATATATATATATATATATATATGTACTGTATATATAGTTTATTGATGTTATGTTATAACAGAAAGTTCACTAAAGTAGAAGTAGCAACTTGTCATCAGCCAATCATGATTGTAGGTATGCACATGGACTCCTGAAATAATGATCAGACATCTTTCACATATCCATTATCAAAGCCAATTAGGGCAGTGTAATGTCACTTCTTTGTACAAGTTTTGACCAAAAACTATACATTTGACAACATTACGCTAGTATCATTGGATGGAACTGTATTACTCATTCTTTTGAACTAAATTATATAGTGCTGTTCAGAAAGTTCATGCCATAATTGAAAACATAAAAAAAAAATTAATATCACATTGTTTTAAATAGCCTGACATGTCCATCCATCACATTTCTGCAGAGCAGTTACTTTGTTAAATACTTTCACTTCAGTGTTGGGTATTACTTTCTTCCCAACTGCAATCTGTAGATGAATGTGCCTTTGCACAATGTCCCATGCAGGGTTACATTAATTTACATTTTCACTTTAACAGCTTGTACCTGGCTGCCAGCTTTCCAACTGAGCTTTCACTGATGGTCTGGTCCCCACTGATGATTGAAACAAATCAATCATGCAGTTACTTTTATTAGTTAGACCATTTACTAATTAAATGAAAACTATTATATCATGTTACTTTCTTATATAAAAGGGGCATTAAGTGATGTGACAACTTCAAGCAGTGTTTGTGATAATTTGGTATTCTAAGGGTCCTTTCACACATACGGACCGTTCATTTCATCCGTTCAGTCACATCAAAACGGATGAAGTATCCATCAGTTTTTCATCCGTTTTTCATCAGTGCTCATCAGTTTTTCATCAGTTTTTTCATCAGTTTACATCAGTTTTTCATCAGTTTACATCAGTTTTTCATCAGTTTTTTCATCCGTGGTCATCAGTTTTTCATCAGTTTTTTTTTACATTCACTACCAATGCAAAAAACGGATGAAAAACTGACCGTTCGTCAGTTTACATCCGTTTTTCGTCCGATCCGTTTTTTTGACGGATGAAAAATAGGACTTTCATCCGTTCAAAAAAACGGATGCTGACGGAAGCGGATGAAAATGGATGCAAATACATGATCATCAGTTGTCATCCGTTTTTCCATAGAGATGCATTGATGTCCGTTTTTTATCCATCAACGGATGGATGAAAAACGGACAAACGGTCCGTGTGTGTGAAAGGGGCCTTAGGCACTTGATCAAATTATCATTGGAAGTCTGCTGAAATAAATAATTACAAACAAAGCAGTTCCATACAATATTTTTACCACGTTAGATGCTTTTTCAGGTTCGTTCTGATTCATTATTTGCAATTTTTATTTGTTGTAGGTCAATGTATGCAAAAACCATCAAATTTCCCACTCAACCATACCACTCATGGCACCCACTATGGCCTAATTATTGTTAGTGTGCTGATTTGGACAAAATTAAAGTAGCTTCTAATGTTTAAAGTGAACCTGACCCAAAATGTTTTTTAACCACTTAAGGACTGGAAGGATTTCCAGCTTTAGGACCGGAGCCCTTTTTGCGATTCGGCACTGCGTCGCTTTAACTGAAAATTGCGCGGTCGTGCGACGTTGTACCCAAACGAAATTTGCGTCCTTTTTTTCCCACAAATAGAGCTTTCTTTTGGTGGTATTTGATCACCGCTGCGTCATTTCTGATCGCCGCTATAAACAAAAGAAGAGCGACAATTTTGCAAAAATACCCAAATTTCTTACTTTTTGCTAAAATACAAATCCAAAAAAAATATAAAAAAACATTTTTTTTCATCGGTTTTAACCGATGTATATTCTTCCTCATATTTGTGATTAAAAAAAATCACAATCTGCGTTTATTGATTGGTTTGCGCAAAAGTGGCCGCGTTTACGGATGATGAGAATTCATTTTTGGGGTTTTTATTTATTTATTTTTTTTTTTACTATTAATGGCGGCGATCTGCGATTTTTAGCGGTACTGTCGGACCATTTTGACACTTTTTTGGGACCATTGGCATTTATACAGCGATCAGTGCTATAAAAATGCACTGATTACTGTGTAAATGCCATCGGCAGTGAAGGGGTTAACCTGCAGGGGGCGCTCTAAGGGTTAACTATGTTCCCTGGGCGTGTTCTTACTGTATGGGGACTGCCCTAGCTGGGGAAGGGAAGTGATCACAGCTTCCATGTAAAGGAAGGCTGTGAGCACAGTGTTTACTTACACGGACCTCTGTTCTTTCACTCCGGGGGGGCATCGCGGGTGGCCGGCGGAGATCGAATCCGCTGCACCCACTCCCTGGCCCTCCCCGGACACAGTGTGCGCGATCTGACAGCCGCCGTCATATGACAGCGTTTCGCCTACAAGAGCCACTCTGTCGCCGTCAAATGCCGATCATCGGTCGGCAAGCGGTTAATCAATCCCAGTGTTCCCAAGGAGACCCTTTGAATCCTAGGCCAAGGCTATACAGAGAAGCTCAACTTCTACCCAAATCAAAAGTAAGCCTAGCCTCGTCCTTACCATAAGTCCCACCCCTCTTTTTCAGCTGTTAAACAGCAGAGTTTCTTCTGTTTACACGGTGAGTGTGGCTTGTGCTGTGAAGCATATACAAATATATAATAATTTCCAAACATTGTCCAACTTTCAATCTTGGGTATGAATACATTTAATATATATATATATATGAATAATTTCACATTTTAACTTGTGTTAAGGCATGTTACCCCATCATTTCATATTACTGATATATGTCTGTTGTACCATGTACTTGTGTTAAAGTATCATGTTCTCTCTATAATGCTACCTGGTGTTCCAGCCAGCCTCCCTGCTTTCCTATTTCAAACTGACCACCCTCCTAGACATGAGAGCACATCCATCCCAGCAGGATCAGTTTTATGTCTGTGGTGGGAACAGCCTGCTTGTCCTCCAATGGCCAAGACTTGTGCTGATCCCCCGCATAGCTAATCACTGGGAAGATTAGTGTACTGCTATTTCTTCACCCCACCTCTCCAAGCCAAGCCCCTTATACAACAGAGAACAGAGATCATGTGATCACTCTTTAAAAATGAAAAAACAGGTATTTATATTTTTTTATATCTATACACAAATGTTTTACCTTTCATTTCAATATTAAACCGAATGGGCTGTTTTTGTAAGGTAAGGGTTCAGATGTACTTTACCAGTGTGTTTTCTTCTGTACTAAATTTAGTAACAATGCCTAAAGAGTTTCTATACCCCAAATAAAATGTAATATATAAAAGTTTACCAGTCCTTAAATGTGGTGGTTGCATTAATGTCAATTTTTTAGCCTTCTTTCTCCTTTTTTTTATACTACAGGAGATTGTTAGCACATTCATTTAGTATCTGGACTATCATAACATTCTCATAGTATCTTAGGTGTCACAGTGACTTAGTTAGACTTGTCAGTTGACTTTATTAACAGGCCCTTAACTGTTGATATCATTACCCGCTGAGGAAATTCCTATCTGACATATATCAGCAGCTTTCTTCTTGTTTGCTGATCATGCTCATAGCCAAAATGCAAAAAACAGATTCATTATTCCAAAATTCTTAAATCATGTTAATTTTTGCCATGTTGCCTTAACCACTTCAGCCCCAGAAGGATTTCTCAGGTTAGGACCAGAGCACTTTTTGCGATTCGGCATTGGTGTGACGTACCCAAATGAAAAATTGCGTCCTTTTTTCCACAAATAGAGCTTTCTTTTGGTGGTATTTGATCACCTCTGCGTCATTTCTGATCACCGCGTGCCCCCTAGCGGCCACTCCGCAAATCACTGTCTATTTATGGCAATTCGCGGGACGCGTCCACACTGCCATAGTAAATATACTGCAGGCGGTGTGGAAGTGGTTAAAGTGTTACTAAACCCAGGACCCTGCATTCACTATATCTGGTCTCCCACAGTACACAGAACATGGAAATACAATTGTGTTAGTAAATATAAACTGCTAAATACCTTTTTATATCAGCAGTATATAGCAGTCTTGTGACTTGTATCAGTGTCTGCTTAAGCTTGTAGGAGGACTTTTTATTCCACCATGGCCCTCTGTCTGGACAGTGCTGATTGGCCCTGTGCTGATCACATGCACTCTCCCAAGAAAAAACTCTCTAGCAATACACACCAAACTGAGCATGTGCAGCCTGACTCCTAATGCTCTCTTTTATCAAGAGATGGATTGGAGTCAATTATAGAAGAGGAGGATCAGAGAATGCAGGATTGCACAACCTTTATACACAATGCAGAGGATTAACCCCTTACGTTACACAGTGAGCATAACAAGCATGCTTTACTGCATATACACACTGATTTTACTGCTGTGGGTTTAGTAGCACTTTAATATATCAAAATTATATTTGGTTAACGAATCTAGATAGACAGCTACAGTACAACTGTTTAGGATGTTTCTTATTCCATTAGCCTCAGTTGTGCTACTGGATTTTCAAGAAAGATAAAAGTAGCCTTTAAACATGTTAAAAAGTTGATGTTGAACAGTTGCATGTAAATAAATATTATTTATCCCAAATTGATATTCTACATGTTCTTTATTTTTTAGAGATCCAAATCAGCCTGTACCACAAGACACAAAATTTATCCACACAAAGCCAAATCGCTTTGAAGAAGTTGCATGGACTAGATATTCACAAAAGGACCAATTGTACCTCCATATTGGATTAAAACCCAGAGTTAAAGAGCATTATAGGGCTAATAAAGTTAATCTTTGGTTAGAGCTGGTTCCACATCTTCATGTTATCAATGATCTCACTACAACAAAAGGGCCATCTACAGACATCACTTCTACACAAACAAGGAAACCTCCTTTGCCTGTAACTTCAGCTATTCCAACAATAAATGAAGATACATTTAAGCAACAGCCTAGTCCATTTTCATTGGAAAGAGACTATTCTACTGAATTGAGTGTCACTATTGCCGTTGGGGCATCTCTGCTGTTTCTCAACATCTTAGCTTTTGCAGCACTATATTACAAAAAGGACAAAAGGAGACACGATGTGCATAGGAGATGTAGTCCTCAACGCAATACTACAAATGACATAGCCCATGCACAAGAAGAGGAAATTATGTCTCTTCAAATGAAGCACACAGACTTGGACCATGAATGTGAATCTATCCATCCTCATGAGGTTGTCCTCAGAAATGCCTGCCCTCCGGACTACACTTTAGCAATGAGAAGGTCCCCAGATGATATTCCATTAATGACCCCCAATACTATAACAATGATCCCTAACACCATACCAGGGATTCAACCTATACATGCCTTTAATACTTTTACTACGGGACAAAATAACACACTTCCCCATCCCCATCCACATCCACATCCGCACCCACATTCACATTCTACAACCAGAGTATAGCCAGACTAGATGGAAAACAGACTTTATTTTTGATGTATTACAGTAGTTGACCTTACTGGGAATTTCTTGGATTTTCAAACTTGCAAAACTTATGCTATTTAAACGTTGAAAATTACAATGTGCATACTGCATATACATATCAAAAAACTTTTTGGATTTTTGAAAAAAAAAATGTAAATATTCAAAGTGGACAAAAGCAACAATTGAAACAATTGTTGTCAATATTTTTTGTTTTTTAATTCATGTTCAACTTTTTTTTTTTTGTTTAGGATTTATGTTACAAATTGGCTTTAGGCATGTGCTTCACAAAAAGAGAGGACAAAGACTTCAAATGTATTTATATGCACAAGGGACTCACTCATGGAATGTCTGATCTTTTTCACCTTTTTTATTTTAAAACTGTTTTACTGTGTAGATCATATATAAGTGCACAAAGCACCGATGCTGTTAAGGCCTTAATTTGGCCCCATTCAATTAACTGCCAATTGAGAAAAGAGTTTCAAGTCCTGGCAGGTACAATATTATCACTTAAGTGCTGTCACTATCAAATTTGGGAATAAAGGAAACAATATTTTTAGCACGAAGTGCATGATAATTTGTATGCTTGGTGGCTTTGCTGCTGATTAAGCCACAATTAAAGTTGTTCTCATCACATTAAAGTTTTTATACCAGATAACTACATCAATTGGCAAACCTCAGGATGATTTTTAGAGGGGAGGGATAAGTAATTGAAACTCAGTAATTCAATGTATTGTCCTCGGCATTGAGCTAGAACTTAAAGGTACATTGTAAGTTAATGATGGAAGTGAAAAACTGGTGCAAAATCCCAAAGGATATGTGTATTTAAATTTTTACTATAGATTGTGCTAATTCTAAACAATTTCTAGAAAACAAGTTCAGTTTCATTTAGTATAGTTGACATATGATGTTGGTAAGTAACAATGTGTCCAAAGAAAATTTGAGTTATTTTCCCACTACTGAAATTTTTAAAATATTTTTTTTCATGATGCATGTCCACAAGTGTTCAAAAATGAATTTTATTCTACATCACTGTAAATTTATTTATATATTGATGTTACCTCACAGCAGTATTATTGGTAAAATGTATACATATGTAGATACAAAGAATACACTATAATGAAGGGTGCCAACAGGATTTATAAACCCAGTTCTGGGTCTGTAATTTTATACTAATACTATCCAGTCACAAAAGTATTAATTTCCCTATTGTTTATCAGGAAAATATTTATCACAGTCTTTTCAAGGTGTTTGTATATGTAACAGATGTACATTTATATGGAAAATGATAAAGGTGGAGTTAAGAGCACATCACTAAGAAATACTTTTCTCTCTTACCTGTATATTTCTAATAGAAAACAGTTAATGCGCTTTTTCTTTCTTCCCTTATTATTTTTTTTCTTTTTTTTACATTTTTCAAAATTATTAGTAATTTTGATAGTTTGTAAGATAATGCAAATACGTTTCTCTGACAAACTAACTGCAGTAACTTTCTTTTCAGTTACTCTTTTTCAAGAATAAAAGCTTATTACACACAGAAATTGTAATTACTTAATGAAAATTACTTTGTACTTCTTGACTAGCATACTGGTCATTGAGTGAAATAAAAATAATCTGGATAACCAATATTATTCCAATGCTGAAGAGATGACTTTGCTCATTAAAGAGCTGATTTGTTGATTACTGTTTTGTCATTTGTTTACGGATTAGTGCCAAATATACCTCAGGAAATGAATCCTATCATATGATATGTAGTTGTTTTCCTTATATATTCCTAATATATTAACAAGGTCCATACAAACTATTTGATCTGTTTAACCACAATATCTGTAAATTAATATGGAAACCAACTGATGGGTTCTAAAACAATATAAAACTGAGAGGTAAAAGTAGGTTGCTCCTTGTAAAACATAAGCTTATATTTTTAAAAGAAAAAAACTGTATTTTGTATTTTTTTTTTTGTTTCTTTTAATAGGAAAAAAATAACTTGGCAATGTGTGAGCTGTCTGGTACATGTCATATTACACTAATACCAAAATCCAGAAAATCCACCTCTGTGGGGTTAGTTTACTTAAATATTAGATGTTGTTTGCTTAGCAACATAAATGCAAAATTAGCTTAGTAAATCCAATGAAGCTGCTTTCTGTTTGAATACAATGGGCTCCATTCACAGAACCAGATCGCATGTGGTGTGTACTGTAGGTGTCTGGACAAATTTACTTTAATATTACATGCAATCCTGAAACTGTCATTCACTATAGTTTTGTGGTATTTACTGCAAAACACTCAAAACTGTCAGTAAGTACAACACGAAAAGGGGTTAAAGTCAGCTCAAAGAAGGAAATAAATAAATGTATGTGGTAAATAAGTAGCGGTCCAGGCATGTGGCATTTAAGGACTGAAAAAGTATAATAGCCAATTTTGAGTTGTCTCTCCCTTTTTGGATCAGTTCTCTCAACAGTAATGCATAGATACATATATATGGAAATATGGAAATCATTGGGGTTGATTTACTTAACCAGTTCAATACCAGGCACTTACCCCCCTTCCCGCCCAGACCAATTTTCAGCTTTCAGTGCTGTCACATTTTTAATGACAATTGCGCAGTCATGCTACACTGTACCCAAACAAAATTTTTATCTTTTTTTAGGCACAAATAGAGCTTTCTTTTGGTGGTATTTGATCCCCTCTGGGGTTTTATTCTTTGCACTACAAATAAAACAAGACAGAAAATGTTCAAAAAAAAGTTTTTCTTTGTTTCTGTCACAAAACTATGTAAATAAGTACATTTTCTCCATCACTGATGGGCACTGATGAGGCAGTACTGATTGGCACAGATGAGGCAGCACTGATGAGGTGGCACTGATGACGAGACACATATATGCAACACTGATAGGTGGCACTGATAAGCAGCACTGACAGGCACTGATAGGTGTCACTGGTAAGTGGCACTGATTGGCACGCATAGGCTGCACTGATGGGCAATCATAGGCAGCACTGATGGGCACTTATAGGCGGCACTGATGGACACTGATAAGTGGCACTGGACACTGATAGGTGGCACTGGTGGGCACTGATAGGTGGTATTGGTGGGCACTGTTAGGCGGCAATGATAGATGGCACTTTTATGTAGGCATTCCCTGGTGGTTCTGGGTGCCATCCCTGTTGGGCACTGTGCCCTTTACCTGGTGGTCTAGGGTGGGCTCCCTGGTGGTCAGGGTGGGCCTCCCTGGGGTATCCCTGTGGTCCCTGGGTGGGCATTCCCTGGTGGTGATGGGTGGCGATCCTAGGGGGGCTGCACTAATAAACAATCAGTGCAGACCGCCCTGTCAGGAGAGCCACCAATCAGCTCTCCTTTACTCGCATCTGCTCTTCCTGTTTACACTGTGACTGGCCATGATTGGTCATGGCTGATCGCATGGTAATGAGTTTCTGATGGAGTCTCGCTACCAAAATCGGTAATGCGGTGTGTAAGACTGACACACCGCACCACTGATCACCATGATGCGTGCTCCCGTGGGTGCACGATTGCGGGTTATCTTGAAAGATGTCATATGATGTCCGGTCAGGATAACTGAACCACTGCCTATAGACAAATGATTGCTGGGCGGGAAGTGGTTAAAGTATAACTAAAGGAAAACTTATTTTTAGTTTTGGAGGTGAATTAGAACACTTGTCAGGTTTTTATTGCTGTCTGTGCCCCCATTAGGGAGATTCACCCTCTCTCTATTTGTCCTGTTTACCATTATTATTGAAAGTAAAAGTAAAAGAAAATCCCACATTTTGAGTTGTCTGCGGAAAATTAAAAAAAAATAAAAGAGGGAAAATCTTCCAATGAGACATAGATGGCAAAGAAAAAAAAACTGACAGGGGCTATAACCCTCCCTTATTCTATCCAAAATGAAAAAAAGCTGGGCCTATAGTTCTACTTTAACAACTGCTCGCCGTGGCTTGACGGTGGCAAAAGTGGCTCGTTATCGCAAACCGCCGTCACCTGACGGCGGCCGCGATAACTAGTATTGTGAGTGCCCGTGCTGCCAAAGGGGCGCTCACGTGTTCACTGTGTTCCAGGGGGCCAGGGAGCGGGTAGGGCAGACTCGATCTCCACCGGCTACCCGCAATGGCTCCCCCGCAGTGAGAGAACAGAGGTCCGTGTACGTAAACACAGATCTCCGTTCTGTCAGAGGGGGAAGGGCTGTGATTACAGGCTTCCAGTATATGGAAGCCATGATCACTCCCCTCCCCCAGCCAGCCCAGCCCCCATACAGTTAGAACACACTGAGGGAACACAGATAACCCTTAGAGTGCCCCCTCCAGGTTAACCCCTTCACTGTCAATGGCATTTACACAGTAATCAGTGCATTTTCATAGCACTGATCGCTGTATAAATGCCAATGGTCCCAAAAAGTGTCAAAATGGTCCCACATGTCGCCGCAATATCGCAGTACTGCTAAAAAATCACAGATCGCTGACATTACTAGTAAAAAATAAAAAAATAAAACCCCCATAAATGAATTCTCATCATTTGTAAACGTGGAAACTTATGCGCAAACCAATCAATAGACGCCGATTGCATTTTTTTTTACCAAAAATATGAGGAAGACTATAAATTGGCTAAAACCGATGAAAAAAAAATGTTTTTTTATATATTTTTTGGGATTTGTATTTGAGCAAAAAGTAAGAAAAATATTTTCTTTTGCAAAATTGACACTCTTTTTTTGTTTATAGTGGTGAAATGACACAAAGGTGATCAAATACCACCAAAAGAAAGCTCTATTTGGGGGAAAAAAGGATGAAAATTTTGTTTGGGTACAACGTCGCACGAACGCGCAATTTTCAGTTAAAGCAACGCAGTGCCGAATCGCAAAAAGTGCTCTGGTCTTACAGGGGGAAATCCTTCTATGGTCATTTCTCCAGACTTTGGAGACTTTTTTGTGCATATCCATCATTTGCTGAAAAATTCCCAATCACTCCAAACATAATTCATGCATATCACAATGGTCTAATCCATTGTTAGAACATATGCCATATGTAGTGGGGATACTTTCCTTATTCCTAATTGTTTTTAGGGATATCTTTGGTTCAAACAGAATAGACAAGTATTCTTACAAAGTTGTGACCTGTAAAATGTATGTGTGCTGCTCAGGTTCAATAAGGAGGGGGTGTATAGGTAGCGCATCCGCAGCTGCTGCTAGAGTGCTGAGAGGGTATGGAGCCCATCCTGGCTCCTGCAAGAGTTAAAGGGAAGAGGAGAAACCCCTGGAAGTTGCACATCTATGTTGTCCTACAGAGATGGATAGAGTGGTAACCTCAGCCTGGACTCAAACCAGGCCACGTCCCAATGTGTTTCACTCCACCCCTGGATCTTAGTCATGGGGTGTGGCCTGGTTGGAGTCTGGGCTGAGCTAGCCACTCTATCCATTTCTGTAGGAAAACATAGATGTGTGACTTCTAGGGGTTTCTCCTCTTTCCTTCAATTCTTACAAAGCTGTTAGAAGAGGGGTGTTATCAATCTGAAGATGTGACAGATGGACACCGGAGTGACACTTTGAAGAACATCAGAGAATGACAAGGGTTATTCTCTAACAAGACAAAACAGACCTGTCCAAAGATATAGCAATGACTTTGCCAAATATCACAGCAAAAATTACCTTAAAGCATGGTTTCTCAATTAGGATTCCCCCAGAGGTTACCAGGGGAAAAAGTAACAAAAATCACACAGGTATATAAATACGCTTCTTCCACCAATAAAAAAAGACAATGTTGTATTTTTTATTGGTGGAAGCAGGGTATTTACATATGTTTGTTATTTTTGAAAATATTTTAATTCAATATTTGACATTTATAAGGATATTATATATTTACTTAATTTAACGTAGTTGTTTTTGATAAACCACGTGTGTCCCGTGAAAGCAGTTTCCCTTTAACTGGTATTCTAGTCTCTATTTTTATGCTGCAGGGGCATATTTCTATGGTTTAAACCATTTTACCTCTTTATTAGCAATAAAAACTGACAGGGGTTCTAATTATTCTCCAGTGTATCTATCCCAATCCTAAAAATATCACATTAGATAAACTATTGCATGGGTTCATGAGATAAATACCACATAGTTCAAAGAAATACAGCATGCATATACCGCATATGTTTTTTTTTTTTTGAGAGTTGTGAAACTAATTTTGAAAAATTCTATGAGCTATTTTACCACAAATTTTATAGAGGAAAATACTAGTTTGTGAATGTGTGAGCCTAGTGTCATATATAAGCAAATTAAAAAAAAATTGCTTGCATGTGCTTACATGACTGAATGGAACACAGGTTTTCCCAATTCACTCAAACACCCAGTACTTTAACTATATATACAGTATCTCACAAAAGTGAAGTACGCTCCTCACATTTTTGTAAATATTTTATTATATCTTTTCATGTGACAACACTGAAGAACTGTACTGTACAACTTGTATAACATTGTAAATTTGCTGTCCTCTCAAAATAAATAAACACACAGACATTGTTGTCTAAACCACTGGCAACAAATGTGAGTACACCCCTAGGTGAAAATGTCCAAATTGGGCCCAATTAGCCATTTTCTCTACCCGGTGTCATGTGACTTGTTAGTTATGCAAGATCTCAGGTGTGAATGGGGAGCAGGCATTTTAAATTTGGTGTTATCGCTCTCACTCTCTCATACTGGTCAGAAGTTCAACATGACACCTCATAACAAAGAACTCTCTGAGGATCTGAAAAAAAGAATTGTTGCTCTGCATAGAGATGGCATAGGTTATAAGGAGATTGCCAAGACCCTAAACTGAGCAGCAGCACAATGGCCAAGACCATACTATGAATATACAATATATATATTAATAGTAAAAAGGTCAGGTCTGAGCATGTAGGCCCTTTACAAAATAATCTAGAGTGCATGACTGGGGACAAAGGCAAACTTATTAAATACATTCTTCAGCTCTGTGTATACAAAAGAGCATGGGGGAGCTCATGTCCATAATGGGGGTGGTAGTGACACAACCCCAAATGATCCACAATGGCTCAAAAGTGAAATGGTTCAGAAGTATTTAGACAAAATAAAGGTAGATAAAGCACCTGGACCAGATAGCATCCATCCACGGATCCTAAAGGAATTGAGCTCTGTCATTTCAAAGCCATATATAGTCTATAGCTGGAAAGATACTTGAGAGTTTAATAAATAGATGAGTTCTTGTTGGAAAAAAAATGTTTTAAGCAACAGACAGCATGGATTCATGAAAGACAGAAGTTGTCAAACAAACCTGATTTCTTTTTAAGAGGAGGTAAGTAAAACCTTGGACGGAGGGGAGGCTGTGGATGTGGCATACTTGGATTTTGCAAAAGCGTTTGACACTGTTTGCCACATATGGCTAATGTGTAAGGTAGAGTCTACAGGCTTGGAAAGATCTGTTTGTAAATGGATAGAAAACTGGCTAAAAGACCGAATTCAGAGAGTAGCGGTTAATGATTCTTACGCTGAATGGTCTAAGGTTATCAGTGGTGTACCCCAAGGTTCAGTGTTGGGACCCTTACATTTCAATATATTTTTAAATGATATCGGGTCTGGGATTTAAAGTACAATTTCCATGTTTGCGGATGACACCATGCTATGCAGTGGAATAACATCCTTACAGGATGTCTCCAACTTACAAGCAGACCTCAATGCGCTGTCTAATTAGGCGACTATGTGGCAAATGAGGTTTAATATTGATAAATGTAAAGTTATGCATTTGGGGGCTAAGAATATGCATGCATCGTACATACTAGGGGGAGTACAGCTGGGGGAATGCATAGTGGAGAAGGATCTGGGGGTTTTGGTAGATCATAAGCTTAATAATGGCATGCAATGCCAAGCTGCGGTTTCCAAAGCAAGCAAAATCCTTTCTTGTATTAAGAGAAGTATGGACTCCAGAGAGAGGGACATCATTTTGCCCCTGTACAGATTATTAGTAAGACCTCATCTGGAATATGCAGTTCAGTTTTGGGTACCAGTTATCAAAAAGGATATAGGGGAACTGGAGAAAGTGCAGAGAAGAGAGAGAAAATTTACTAAAAAAAAAAATTACTAATATTACCAAGACGCATTTACCTTTTCTATCCATAAATAAAGATTTCTTGGAGACTATGGAAGGTGGATGCAGATTTTCCAGCCGGCGTGCCACTACACTAGGTGACATGTCACCAAGTTTATTTGTTACAGACACACGGAAGCAAACATGGTTACATGCAATGGGTTCCTTTGCATGCGGGGTGAACGCATGTCGTTTTTGTCATAAGCACAGCAAGAGGGCAGGTGTGGTTCATTCTTTCTATACAAATAAAAAACACAAAATTAGACATTACGTGAATTGTGGCACCAAAAACGTAGTATATGCGGTAGAATGCACAACGTGCCACATGCAGTATGTGGGATGTACAACAAGAACCATGAGAACCAGGATTGGAGAAAATTACCATAGGGCATCTTACACTTCAGATAAGGGCCTATCAAATGTTTTGAAGCATTTTAAATATGTACGTGTGGCCAACATGTCTTCCTTTATTTTTTACGATCTGGAAAGGATACATAAAATGCCCAGAGGGGGGGACCTACATCACAAACTTTTAGAAAGGGAAGTGTGGTGGACAGTGAATTTGGATACTACTGCTCCACATGGTATGAATCAAAGATGTGATGTAGATCTATTCTTAAAATAAAATAGAATAAGATATAACAAAACAAAAAATAATACAATGAAATATATTACTGGGTGTAGTATAAGTATACATATATATCAACCAGTCCCCTTTACTCCTCTCCTCTGCCTTGTATTTTTCACTCCTTGCAGGGGTTATTCTGACCCAACCAAGGGAGTAGAAATATAATTTATCATTTTAAATTGGATCCTTCTTTTGAAACCAGTCCTCGTAGGGTTTTAGTCACAATGTCTAAATTAATGTAGTGATGGATAGAGTTGAGTGAACACCTGCACGTTCGGGTTCGGAGGGTCCGAACGAACTTTGGAAAAAAGGCACCGAACGTTGCCCGAACTTTATCCCGGACCCCGAACCCCATGAAGTCAATGGGGACCCGAACTTTTAGGCACAAAAATGGCTGTAACAAAGTCCTGGCAAGTGCTAGAGGGCTGCAAAAGGAAGTAAAATGGGGGTAAGAGTAGGGCAAGTGCCCTACAAAAAAATGGGGATAGGGAAAATAAATTAAAATCAAATAAAAAAAATGGGAAGGGTGGGTGGATGTAGAGTAGGAGCCTAGAGGTTGACTAGGCCGTGACCATGGCAGTGTAGGTGGGAGTGGCGGTGGTCAAGGAGGAGGAGGAGGTAGCCAACACTGTATTTTTTTTTTTGTTTGTTTATAATTGGGGTAGCCCCAAAATATTGAGGCCTATTCAAAAAAACAAGTATACGAATGGCTGTATGAGTCTGGTCTAAATGTTTATTCTGTACAAGGTACAGACAAGTCTTGTGGGATCCATGCCTGGTTCATTTTAATAAAGGTTAGCTTGTCCACATTGGCTGTGGACAGGGGGCTGCGCTTGTCTGTGATAACGCCCCCTGGCATGCTAAACACACGTTCAGGCAATACACTGGCTGCAGGGCAGGCCAGCACCTCCAAGGCATAAACGGCAAGCTCAGGCCATGTGGCCAATTTGGAGACCCAGAAGTTGAATGGGGCAGACCCATCAGTCAGTACATGTAGGCACACATACTCTTGCACCATGTTGCTGAAATGCTGCCTCCTGCTAAGACGTTGTCTATCGGCTGGTGGTGCTGTTTGTTGTGGCGGGCTGCTGACAAAGCTTTACCACATTTCGGCCATGCTAACCCTGCCTTCTGAGGTGCTGGTGGTGGCACAGCTGCGTTGGTGGCCTCATCCTCCTCCTCTGTCTTTGCCTTGTGCTTCCGCTGAGCCCCCGGTGTCATTTGGGAATGCCCTCAGCAACGCCTCTACCAGTGTGCGCTTGTAGTCGCACATCTTCCTCTCACGCTCCAGTGAGGGAATTGAGGACGGCACGTTGTCCTTGTAACGGGAATCCAGCAGGGTGGCCACCCAGTAATCAGAAGAAGCTACAATGTGGGCAACTCGGCTGTCATTGCGCAGGCACTGCAGCATGTAGTCGGCCATGTGTGCCAGGCTGCCCAGAGGCAAAGACAAGCTGTCCTCGGTGGGAGGTATATCATCTGTGTCCTCTGTATCCCCCCAGCCACGCTCCAGTGATGTCCATGAGATGCGTTGGGTGCCACCCTGCTGCGATTCCTCCTCCTCCTCCTTGTCCTCATCTTCCTCATCCTCTTCGTCCTCCAGAACTGTGCCCTGGCTTGAATATTTTTTACCTGGCCTATGCTGGTGCAGGAACCCACCCTCAGAGCCACTTGGGAATGACTGGCCTGATAACCGTGGAAATTACCCCTCTTCCTCCTCCTCATCCTCCTGTGCCCCATCCTCTTCCATCATGGCCCGAAGTGTTTTTTCAAGGAGACATAGAAGTGGGATAGTAACGCTGAGAACAGCATCATCGGCACTGGCCATGTTGGTGGAGTACTCAATACACCGCAATATACTACACAGGTCTCGCATGGAGGCCCACTCATTGGTGGTGAAGTGTTGCTGTTCCACAGAGCGACTGACCCGTGCGTGCTGCAGCTGAAACTCCACTATTGCGGCTGCTGCTCGCACAGTCTCTCCAGCATGTGCAAGGTGGAGTTCCACCTTGTGGGCATGTCGCATATGAGGCGATGAGTGGGAAGGCTGAAGTTCTGCTGCAGCGCACACAGGCGAGCAGCAGCAGGGTGAGAACGCCGAAAGTGCACACAGACGGCCTGCACTTTATGCAGCAGCTCTGACATATCCGGGTAGTTTTTTAGAAAATTCTGTACCACCAAATTCAGCACTTACGCCAGGCAAGGGATGTGCGTCAAACCGGCTCGGCCCAGAGCCGCTACGAGATTTCGGCCATTGTCGCACACCACCAGGCCAGGCTTGAGGCTCAGTGGCAACAACCAATCATTGGGCTGTTGTTAAATGCCCATCCACAGCTCCTGCGCAGTGTGGAGTTTATCCCCCAAACATATCAGTTTTAAAACAGCCTGCTGTCGTTTCCCCCTGGATGTGCTGATGTTGGTGGTGAAGGTGTTACGCTGAGCGGATGAGTAGGTGGTTGAGGAGGAGGAAGCGCAGTAGGAGAAGGAGGCAACAGGAGGCAAAGAGAAATGCCCTGCAATCCTCGGTGGTGGAAGGACATGCGTCAAATGGCTAGCCGGCTCAGACCCACCCGCCACTACATTTGCCCAGTGTGCAGTTAGCAAGATATAGCGTCCCTGCCCGTGCTTACTGGTCCATGTATCAGTGTTTATGTGGACCTCGCCACAGATGGCGTTGCGCATTGCACACTTGATCTTGTCCCCGACTTGTTTGTGCAGGGAAGGGATGGCTCGCCTGGAAAAGTAGTGGCGGCTGGGAACCACGTACTGTGGGACAGCCACCGCCATCAGGTTTTTGAAACTGTCCGCGTCCACCAGACGGAATGACAGTATTTCAAAGGCCAGGAATTTTGAAATGCTGGCATTCGGGGCCAGGGATCGCGGGTGGGTAGGGGGGTACTTCCTCTTTCTCTCCAGTGTTTGGGAGATGGACAGCTGTAAGCTTCCATGGGACGGGGGATGGGTGGGCGCTAGGGACCGGGGCTTACGGTCGTAAAGTTTTAAGGACCGGAAACTTTATGACAGTAAGGCAGACCACCTGCGCCTGTCAAAGTTTTTGGACTACCGCCACCGACAGGGTGTCATGCACCAAGGGTCGGCGGTGATGAAAAGGTCCGCTCGGTAGGGAAGGGACGTGTTTGTTCAGCCCCTGTTCTAGTTCACACGTTACGCGTTGCGGTAGACACCGCTCCAGGTGTATTTGTGACTATGTACCTGGTCATTCGTGCCCGTCCCTGCGATATAGAACGATTGACGTGTGACCCGTT
>BLSH010008488.1:1848864-1859727 GCA_018402905.1 Glandirana rugosa
AAAACACTCCCTCTCTAACGTCTGTAAAATTGTAGACTATGACGTAGGACTCTAATCATGACGACAACGAGACTCCCTGTCTAACGTCTTTAAACTCTAAAGTGTATGACGACGAAACTCACTGTCTAACGTCTAGTTTGAGACATATTGTGTAGCAACAGCAGTACTAATCTCAGGATGCAGTATCAGATGTTAAAATGTCTGCAATCTCTCCCTCACAAAAACGCCAGCAGCATCCTCTCCCTACACTAACCCAAGAGCATGTGACATGCAGCACTGTGACTCCAGCTTATAAAGAGGCTGGGTCACATGATGCACTGGCCAATCACAGCCATGCCATTAGTAGGCATGGCTGTGATGGCTTCTAAGGGCAAACCAGTGAAACACTTGTTGATTGGCTGCCCTTCAGCTATTCAACATGCGTGATCAACTACCAGAACCCAGAACCCGAACCCGAACGTTTTTTTGAAATGTCCGTGTTCGGGACCGGGTCCCGGACACCCGAAAGTTCGGTACGGACCCGAACGTTACAGTCCGGGTTCACTCAACACTAGTGATGGACAGTATATATGGGTGAAACAACTAAAATGGGACCCTTTGATATTAATAATAAATATTTTTCAAAAAATATACTGTGTATCATAACATGACACTGTGACATCCTTTCCAAACAACTTTCCATTTTTCTTGTACTGATTGCAAGAATGAGATATATACATTTCTTTTTTTAATCACATTTGACACCACAGTTTTAAATATATCCTGTTTGTATATTTAAATGTGTGTTTTCATTTTGTGTACTAAGCAGTGAACAAGGCGTAACTGTCGAAACGCGTCTGCTGTATGTACATGGTCTACCTTCAATAAAGAGTTTGGAAGAATTTCCGGAGTGCCGATTCAATAGTTTTTGGAATTTTGCAAACTAGTAAGAGGCACGGAGGAGCTCAGCTATGATGAAAGATTAGAGGACCTGAATTTATTTTCTCTTGAGAACAGGAGGTTAAGGGGGATATGATCAACATGTACAAATACATAAGTGGGTGAAGGATTGTATGGTTATATATAATTTTTATATATTTTTTTGGTTGAACTAGATGGACTTGTTTCTTTTTTCAACCTGACTAACTATATGTAACTATGCATACAGCAGTTTAACGGGACAGGTTCCACTCAGAACAGGCCCCGCCATTATCAACCAAAGAAGTTGAGTGCACGTGTTCAGCGTCATGTCCAGAGGTTGTCTTTAAGAAATAGACATATGAGTGCTGCCAGTATTGCTGTAAAGGTTTAAGGGGTCAGCCTGTCAGTGCTCAGACCATACACCCATACTCCGCACACTGCATCAAATTGGTCTTCATGGCTGATGATGATACACAAGAAAGCCTGAAAACAGTTTGCTGAAGAAGAGCAGACTAAGGACATGGATTACTGGAACCATGTCCTGTGGTCAGATGAGACCAAGATACACTTATTTGGTTCAGATGGTGTCAAGCATGCGTGGAGGCAACCAGGTGAGAAGTACAAAGACAAGTGTGTCTTTCCTACTGTCAAGCATGGTGGTGGGAGTGTCATGGTCTGGGGCTGCATGAGTGCTGCCGGTACTGGGGAGCTACAGTTCATTGAGGGAACCATGAATGCCAATATGTACTCTGACATACTAAAGCAAAGCATGATCCCCTCCCTTCGGAAACTGGGCTACAGGGCAGTATTCCAACATGATAATGATGCCAAACACACCTCCAATATGACCACTGCCTTGCTAAAGAAGCTGAGGGTAAAGGTGATGGACTGGTCAAGCATGCCTATAGACCTAAATCCTATTGAGTATCTGTGGAGTATTCTTAAATGGAAGGTGGAGGAGCACAAGGTCATCATAGAGGAGTGGAAAAGGACTCCAGTGGCAACCTGTGAAGCTCTGGTGAACTCCATACCCAAGAGGGTTAAGGCAGTGCTGGAAAATAATGGTGGCCACACACATTAGGGGTGTACTCACTTTTGTTGCCAGTGGTTTAGACATTAATGGCTGTGTGTTGGGTTATTTTGAGGGGACAGCTACATTGTAGCAAAGTGTTATTTTTTTCAGTGTTTTCACATGAAAATATATAATAAAATATTTACAAACATGTGAGGGGTGTACTCACTTTTATCAGATACTGTGTATATATATATATATATATATATATATGTGTATATGTATATATTTTTTTAATATATATATATATATATATATATATATATATATATATTCACATGCCTCTCCCGATGAAGCAGATTTAATATCTGAGAAGCATGTTGAGAATCATCCTCATCGCTCTGCAGCAATTATCTTGAAAGATTATATGATAGCATTTAGAATGATCGATCTGTGTTTATGTTAGCCAAGCAGAAGGTTATGGGGTTTGAGAGAGGACAATCTAATCTGGGTATCATTAAGTGGAATTAAATGTATGTGCACTGACCTGTACTTTTTTTTAAATAAGAAAAAAAACATTTTTAAGGTGTGGTCTAAAAAAAAAATAGGTAAAACAGTTGTCATTTAACCTCCCTGGCGGTATTCCCGAGTGTGGCTCGGGGTGGAATTTCAGTACCATTAGCGGTAACCCCGAGCCACACTCGGGATTGCATCGCTGGATCCTAGAAGAGGTTACTTACCTTGTCCCCAGGATCCCGCAATGTATTCCCGCAGTGTACGGAGGCCGAATCTTCCCCCCTATGCTCTGTGTTCCCTGCAAGCGTCACGGCGCAGGGAGGTGGAACCGGCGGCAAATTCAAAAAGTATAAAGCACAAACACACGAATACATTGTAATCCTATTGGATTACATTACTAAATAAAATAAACTGACCTTAGTTTGACCCTCAGTGCTTTCTCCAGTGCCCTTGCCTGCAGTTTTACTGTACTTTGTGTCTGGAAACTGCAGAACGACCATGGCATCAAAAAAGCGTGCCTCCACCTCAAATGCGGTATATGACCTGCTGGAAAACAGTGACAGTGATACAGAATCGCTTGTAGAATTGAGTGATAGCGATTTGTGGGAAAGTTCACAGAAAGCTATTTCAGCGATGATCCTGCGACTATGCCCAGCAATGTGCGGACTTGGTGCTCGATTGACTGCGGTACGGAGCTTGTAGCGCCCCCAAGATTCCCGTTTACTGGAACACCTGGTATCAAAGTGGATGTTGAGGATGACAACCCCATTGGCATATCTCCAACTCTTTTTGACCGATGAGGTTATTGAAAAAATTGTTACGGAGACAAATCAATACCAGGAACAACAAGCTGCTATGCATCAGAGGTGTTCAAGGAGAAGCAAGTGGGAACCAGTGACCAAAGAGAACATCTGGAAGTTTCTGGGCTTAATAATTCTTCAGGGAGTGGTGGGGAAACCCCTGCAGAAGTGGTACTGGACAACCAACAAATTACTAGCCACTCCTTTTTTTGGCACCGTCATGTCGGAATACAAATTTTCTCTGATAATGAAATATTTGCACTTTGCAAATAATGAAGAATTTGATGAGACTTCTCATCCAGCTCCAAAACTCAAAAAGATTTGGGAGGTTTATCAAATTATTCAGAAAATTTTCCAGCAGACCTATGTACCAGATAGAGACATTAGTATCAACGAGAGTCTAATGGCCTACACGGAAGACTCAGCTGGATACAGTATATGGCATCAAAGAGAGCACGATTTGGCATAAAATCATTCATGCTATGTGAATCAAGCACTGGTTTCATATGGATTTCGGTCCTATACATCGGGAAAGGAACCAAATTCAACAAACAATTCAGTAATTATGGAATGGCAACCGCTTTGATTCTTACTTTGATTGAGCCATTGCTGAATCAGGGCTACTGTGTATCCACAGACAATTTTTACACTTCTCCAGAACTCTATGAGTTCCTTCTACACAACAAGACGGATGCATATGGGACCATTAGGGCTAACCGGCGGGACATGCCGCCAACCTTTGGCAATAAAAAGCTCAAGGCAGGAGAAATAGTTGCCTGGCAGAAAGGCAAAATGATGGCACTGAGATGGCGCGACAAAAAAGATGTGTGCCTAATAAGTACAATTCACAGCACCTCTACTGTTAAGGTACACACAAAAGGTGGAAAAGACGTAATGAAAGCACAAGTTGTGATGGATTACAACAACACCATGGGAGGTGTGGACAGATCTGACCAGGCCATGACATTTTATCCAGCGATGAGAAAACAACAAAAAAAAATTACAAAAAATCTTCAGGCATCTTCTTGAACAGTGTTTGTGGAATGCATTCATTCTGCTAAAAAAAAAAGAGTGACAAGCCTATGGTTCATGCGGACTTTGTTTGGAAAGTTGCCGAACTTATATTTCTCAAGCACCAAACACCAACGACTGTAAATAGATCTGGACGTCGTGCTGCTGTCATTGTGAACCCAGGACACCTGACTGGTCGTCACTTTATGGACCACATTCCACCAACGAAAAAGAAGTCTGCACCCACAAGGATGTGTGTGGTTTGCTTCTCTAATCGTGATGACACTGGAAGGAAAATCAGAAAAGAAACCCGGTTCTATTGTCCCGGTTCTGACGTCGGACTTTGTGCTGCACCATGTTTTAAAATTTTCCATACCCGGGACATTTACTGAAGCAATATGACTAATAATAGTGCATCCTTGTTTGGCCGAAAAAAATGTCAGTGTTTTTGATTATATTATTTACTAAAATGTATTGAATAAAAAGTATTATTATTATATTATTATTTGTTATTATTTATAGTTATTTATTATATTATAATTTATGATTTTGTGTTTCAAACTTTATCATACCCGAGATGTTATAAAGAACGCACAGTAAAAAAAAAAAATCACATGTAAATAGTTGCATAAATAGAACGTTTTTTTAATTTTTTTTTTTCTTTTTATTTAAGAAATGCATTTTTTTTTTTTACCTGAGATGTCTACTAGACTCTGGTTTGGACAGAATTAAGTGAGTTATTCCTAAGAATTACAGGCCTACAATATAAAACGCCAAATTTCCATGCAAAATAACTGCTTTCAGCACCAAAAATCTGAAATAATCATACCGCCAGGGAGGTTAAAGTTGAAATAAAAAGTTATGGAAAGTTCTGTCGTTAATGTTTGAATCTTTATTCCAAAAGGCAGCATTTCACAAAATGAGTGGTGGTTACGCTATTGAGAGGTTCCATGTCATTGGAGTGAGGGGGCAGGCCAACCACATAAAAGATCACTCAAGTAATTCATGCAATGTCCTATAGTGAACTGATAGAATGGCTGTAATGTGATGAAGCGCTTTCATAGAGTGAAGAAGAGTTGCCACAGCTTAGAACAAAGGACCAACAGTGGACATCTTGTTGAGTCCAGTTCTAATTGAGCATGGTGCCCTTTCAAGCATTTGGAAAATGTCTAAAACCTTAAAAGGTAAGTAAGATATTGGTTGCAGTGTTTTATAACCAGTATATATATAGTGTTTTCTATAGTAAATTAATGTTACTGAAACCTTTCTAAATGCTGGATTATTTATTGAGCTAACCCCCTTTAAGGAAGCATATGTACATTTATTTCAAGATATTTGCCATTTATGGGAGCAGTGTGATTTTGGGCCTACTATACAGTCCACCATACTAGTAGAAAGAAATAGCATTATACACTTACATAAAATTGATCTTCTTTCTGCTTCTCTGCACAGAATTCTCGCTTAACTAAACAGTAATGACTTAGAAGTGCTTAGTATTTATTTCTCATAACAATCTAACTTAGAAACATAGAAGAGTGACGCAGGAAAAAGATCAAGTGGTCCATCAAGTCTGTTCCAATATATATATATATATATATATATATATATATATATATATATATATATATATATATATATATATACTGAATATATGTGTGTGTGTAGGTGTGTATTAATTTCTACTTTTTGTGTCTGAGTAAAGATCTATGTTTGTCTCTAGAATGTTTGAATCCACTTACTGTTGACTGACTACCTCTGCTGGAAGTCTATTCCAAACATCAACTATTCTTTTGCCAGAATAATGCTTTTGATTATTAGTTTTTATCTTTTCTCTTGGTGGCTAAAGTTCTTCAAAGTAATACTATCTTTTTCTTTCCTATAAAAAGTCATACACTCACCAGATTCCTTTGACCCTCAGCACATAAATGGGTAAAATAAGGCTCAATGGACAATTCCAGCTGTGTAAAACTCCTACTTGTGGTCCATGCTTCTCCACTTTCTGCAGTATAGTGTAGTGTATGCTGCACAATAAACTCAATATATGAATTAATATGTAATTGTGGTTACATAAAGCTGTAATCTGCCTATCTCATCACCATGTGTCATCTCACGTCTGTGTCCTATCCCACATGCAGATTTGTGCTTATCAAAAAATATTGCCCTTTCAGCATCTGACTAGGCATAGCAAACTTGCACTCTTCCCCCCAGATTGTATAATCTCCTACAGATTAGCTAATATATTAGCCAACCAAAAAATTTAAACAGAAACAGAGACAAAATGTATGTTGTTAAATAGAGTTGAGCGAACCCGAACTGTAAAGTTTGGGTCCGCCGTACCGAACTTTGGGGTGTCCGTGACCCGGACCCGAACCCGGACATTTGGAAAAAAGTTTGGGTTCGGGTATTTGATCCCGTCTGTTGAATAGCTGAAGGGCAGCCAATCAACAAGCGTTTCACTACTAATGGCATGGCTGTAATTGGCCAGTGCATCATGTGACCCAGCCTCTGTATAAGCTGGAGTCACGTAGTGCTGCATGTCACATGCTCTCAGGCTAGTGTAGGGAGAGGATGCTGCCGGCGCTGTGAGGGACAGATTGCAGATATAATAACATCTCTTCCTGCATTACAGAACGATCTGATTCTGGACTAGGTAGAGATTACTACTACTACTGCTTTGAGGGACAGATTGCAGATCTCATCCTGCATTACAGAACGATCTGATTCTGGACTAGGTAGAGTCTACTGCTTTGAGGGACATATTATTGTTCTAAAATCATCTCCTAGTTCTATAGGGTCAGGTTCCTGCTGTTGCTGTAAGGTACAGATTATTGTTCTAAAATCATCACTTACTCCTATAGGGTCAGGTTCCTGCTGTTGGTGTAAGGGACAGGTTATTGTTCTAAAATCATCGCCTACTCCTATAGGGTCAGGTTCCTGCTGTTGCTGTAAGGGACAGATTATTGTTCTAAAATCATCACCTACACTGCCACGGTCACGGCCTAGTCAACCTCTAGGCTCCTACTGCACATCCACCCCCCTTCCCATTATTATTTTTTTTATTTGATTTTAATTTATTTTCCCTAGCCCCATTTTTTTTTGTAGGGCACTTGTCCTACTCTTACCCCAAATTTACTTCCTTTTGCAGCCCTCTAGCACTTGCCAGGACTTTTTTACAGCCATTTTTGTGCCGAAAAGTTTGGGTCCCCATTGACTTCAATGGGGTTCGGGGTCCGGGGTCAAGTTCGGTACCGAACCCGAACTTTTTCGCGAAGTTCGGCCGAACCGCCGAACCCGAACATCCAGGTGTCTGCTCCACTCTATTGTTAAATAAACATATTTTGTTCAAATTAAATATGATTGTGCTCACATAAAATCATGATCGTCAGTGCCAAATATCACTCTCCGCTGTGCTCACTCTCCCCTTGTGCAAATATACTCTTGTCAGAAATACCCTTCCGTCTCAGGGCTATGCATGAGCTACTTCAAAACACACTCTCTCCTATTATTCTTTATGCTCAGGTAGTCTCTCAGAGGTTATTTCCAATGCTTACATAAAATTATAAAAAGGTAAAGATAGTAGCGCAATACAATTCAAAGAGATCACATTTATTCATAAAAGCTGAAACTGCATGTAAATACCAGTATCCTAGATGGTTGATTAGGGACTTCTGATTCTGGACATGGATTTTATATCACTTGTGACATGTTTCATCAATGGACTTTGAACATTTTTCACCTGGTTAAAAAGACATTTAAAAATGATTAATTAATAGAAAATATATATAAAAAAGATAAATGTACCAAACACTGTCCATTCATGTTAAAACAGGGAAGCAGATAGGCCTGTCATTCCACACCTAGGAGTCTTTGTGGTGTGTTAAAGTGGATGTAAACCCAATTCATGAAATTTGAGCTGTACACATATATCTGCAGTGTTTTCGTATCTCTCTTCAAAGCACTAAGTCCCGTGGCTTTCTCCTGTTCCGTTCTTTTGTTATCAGACTGATAACTTCTGACAAGTTCTCTGTCAACTGTGATAAAACCAGCCTGAAATTTGTGTTGTGGGAGGTTGCTATAAATAGATTAGCAGAGAGATAAACTATTCAGGAAACAGCTCTGCAAGTCTCTGCCTGTCTCTGTCTATGTGGAGTGGGAGTGTGTACCTTTCCTCCAGTCAGCTGTCTTGGCTGTATGCCCAGACTTCACACTCCATGCTGAACAGGAAAAGAAAATCTGTAACACGATGTGCACTTTCTAAAGAATGTATAAAGCTGAAGACAGTAGATATACATGTAAAACTTATGTAGGGAGATTTGTTTCATCTCTGTGTATCATCTGAGGGTGTTCACTTCACTGGGTATATGGAGGGTTTACATCCACTTTAACGGTACCCTGCCACCAGATAGTATTCTTAGTCTAAACACATGTTTCAGCAATGCAGCTTTGGTACTTAATTTTGTCCCTTTTTTTACTGTTCTAATGGCCAAATCAACACTGACAGGTGTGGATTTCTTCTCCTAGTTGCTGAATGGCTTCTGTTCCCCTCTCCAGAACAATATGTCACCAGACTCTCAGTACAGCTGCCAACACAGCTTCATGAGAATCCTGTTGTCAGAGCCGAACCTGTGTGCAAGAGTGTGCTTCTAGAGCAATGTGGCAGTAGTAGGTGCATTTTCTATCCACTACTTTGCATGCCGAGCTTCTGTAAGTTCAGTGAGTGTGTTCCCAGCCCATGCAGTAATGCTCCTGCTGATGATACCTATGGATAGTCATAGGTGAGACAGCTCTGTGTCTGCTAAGGCCACTGGCATCATGTTCCAGATAGCAGTGCCCTACAGCAGAAGGAGAGCTGTTTTTAATGCATGTTCAAGACATGAATTTCACAGAGCATTATTTGGATACCACAGATTAAAAGGGCATGATCTGGTGACAGGGTTGCTTTGAAGCAGTACCAGACAGAATTGTACCAATGAATATTTTAATTATGCCCACACACAGAGTTATGTTTAATTTCAATAAAATAATAGATAAAGCCCTTGTTGTTATTTCTTTATAATGGATAGACATGCAGTACAAATAACTCATTTCATAGGGCTCTTAGGGAAAAAACTGCGAAAAGATAGTTATCATATAATACAACCAGACCCCCTCCCCCATCAGCCCTAGAGGTGTAAAATGGTCCATTGCATTAAAGTGGTGTGATTTCATGGGTACTTTTTGCCCCCGGTCTAAAAATAACTTCAGATGTGTGGGACCTATATTATTAGCAAGAGGCTAGCCCAGTCATGGTTTCAGGAGACTATAATGGCTTGGTTATTTTAATACATCTTCTTTTAAGTTTTACATATTTAAAGGATAAATTCATCTTCATATTCTACCTGTTTTTAGGGTAGAACATATAACATGTTCCTGCTCCTGTAGTTGCTTGGGGATCTGCTGCCTCCATGTGACAGCAATACAGGGAAAAGTTCCCAGTACCAGCTGTCACTTTTTGAAATGAGTGCAGCGTTCTGTGAATGAATGAACTACAAGTACCGACATCCTTTGTGGCTTTCAGCTTGTAGTTCTCAATTAACTACCATGGCGCTGTTGAGCTCTGTGGTAGTTCATTGATTCTTCCTTGCTCTTCCATATGATGTACAGGCAGACAGCTCACACTGACAGTTTGCATAAGTCCTATATGACATCAGCGATCTGTTGATCTCTGGTGCAATGCTTTTCAGGCTCCTAAAAATATTAGCAAATGCACATTTTTTTTGACCTGCAAAAAAGAGTGCATTAATTATTTTTTTTAAAGGTGAACTAATCCTTTTAAAATAACATTTTACTATTCATATAAAAAAAAGTATTTTTTTTTTACAAAAAAAATTAATATAGGATGCACCTAAGACTCTGGTGTCCTATGACAATATGAGGTTTCTAAAAAGACAACATAGCAGAAGCACTTTTTTTCAGACTGTATGGCTGTATTCTTGTATTCTAAAGTATGTACGGAACTGTACAAGACAGAGAGGGAGGATGGAGATGATCACTTTACTGACTTCAGAATTCAATTTTCTCTCTCAATCTTAGGTTGAGCTTATATGCAATGTGCACTATTTTATATTTACTTGTCAAAAGACTGAAAAATATGTTATAAATTAGTGTTATTAGTCCTGAGTAGTGTTGAGCGAACCCGGACTGTAACGTTCGGGTCCGTACCGAACTTTCGGGTGTCCGTGGCACGGACCCGGACCCGGACATTTCAAAAATCGTTCGGGATCGTCTTGGGGCCTGGCTTGGGCTTGCTAAAAACTTTACAGGCCCAGGCCCAGGCACGGTGCCTGTGGGCTTTCAAGCCATGCCTGGGCTTGCAATGTCAGGCCCAAGCGAGTTGTGATGAGTCCTGATTATTGTGATTAAATATTGTATAAAAAGTCAGAAAACTGTTCATTTATATTTTATCACGTGTAACGTATATTCGAGTTGGATTCTAACTCTCTCTTTTAACTTAAGACTTCAGTCATTTCACTAGTAGAGGTAGGAGGGAGAGACAGAACATGTCAAGGCATGTATGAAATCTTATGTTCTTATGTCGGTATGTCAGACTTTTTTTCACGAAGACGATACAACAGAAAAATCTTT
>BLSH010008488.1:1882766-1927054 GCA_018402905.1 Glandirana rugosa
ATGACAGCATTTCAAAGGCCAGGAATTTTGAAATGTTGGCATTCAGGGCCAGGGATGTCGAGTGGGTAGGAGGGTACTTCCTCTTTCTCTCCAGTGTTTGGGAGATGGACAGCTGTAAGCTTCCATGGGACCGTGTGGAAATGCTTGGGGATGGTGGCGGACATGGTGGCGTTGCTGTCACATAATCTGTTTGCTGGGTGGCAGGTGACACTGGCACTGTAGAGGTGGAGGAAGAGGCCGAGGCAGCAGCAGAAGAGGAAGCAGGAGGAGCCCGAGACCTTTCTTGGATTTTGAGCTGCTTATTCCACTGCAGCTCGTTCTTTGCATGTAGATGACTGGTCATGCAGGTTGTGCTCAGGTTTAGAACATTTATGCCTCGGTTGAGGTTCTGATTGCACAGCGTGTAAACCACTCGTGTCTTGTCATCAGCACATTGTCTGAAGAACTGCCACGCCAGGGAACTCCTTTGAGTTGCCTTTGTTGTGCTAAGTCCCTGGGTGCGGTGGGTAGTAGCAGGCATACTGTCTAGGGGACAGTCGCTCCGCTTTTGCAACCTGCTTCCTCTTTTGTTGTGCTGGTGCCTCTGTGCGATTACCACCTCTTCCTCCAAACTGCACATGTCACTCGCATGACCTTCATTCCATGTGTGGTCTAGGACCTCATCTTCCACCCACTCCTCACCACTGCCCTCCTTGTCAGTCTGTGCACTGTAGAAAGCCACAGCAGTTGGCACCTGTGTTTCGTCATCATCAGAGATGTGCTGCGGTGGTGTTTCCATGTCCTCATCCTGAAACAGAAGCGGTTGGCCATCGGTGCACTCAATGTCTTCCACTTCTGGGGCAGGGCTATGTGGATGGCCCACAGAAAGCACACCAGCAGAGTCATCAAAAAGCATAAGAGACTGCTGCATGACTTGAGGTTCAGACTGCTTGGCTGATTTACAAGGGGCTGAGGTGAAAGACAGATGGCCATGGAGTTCAGGTGCCAACTCTGAGCTTTCAGCAAGAGACCAGGTGGGAGACAATGTGAAGGAACTGGAGACATTGTCAGCCACTCAATCTACTATTGCCTGTACTTGTTCTGGCCTCATCATTCGTTGAGCGGCATTCGGGCCTACCATATAACGTTGAAGGTTCTGTCGGCTACTCGCACCTGAGGAAGGTGTTTTACTGGCTGGCACAGATCAACCACGTCCTCTCCTTGCAACAGGAGCTTCACCAACACCACCAACACCAGCAGCACCACCACCACATCCCTTATTTGACACTCTCCTCATTCTGGATGCAAATGTACTATTTAGCACAGATTTATATTATTTTTTAAACCAGCAATGTGCAATTTTGTGCAAGAAATGCACAGCAAGGTGCAAATGTACTATGTAGCACTATTTATTAATATTAAAAAAAAAGAATAATAATTTATTATTCTTTTTTTTAAAACCAGCAATGTAGACACACTTTTTAATTGTGTGCAAGAAATACACAGCAATTTGCAAATGTACTATGTAGCACTATTTATTAATAATAAAAAAAAGAATAATAAATGATTATTCTTTTTTTTTTAAACCAGCAATGTAGACGCACTTTTTATTTGTGTGCAACAAATGCAAAGCAAGGTGCAAATGTACTATGTAGCACTATTTATTAATAATAAATAAAAAGAATAATAAATTATTATTCTTTTTTTTTTTAAACCAGCAATGTAGACACACTTTTTATTTTTGTGCAAGAAATGCGCCGCTGGCCGCAAATGTAGTATTTAGAATATATTTTTTTAAACCAGCAATGTAGACGCACTTTTTATTTTTGTGCAAGAAATGCACAGCAAGGTGCAAATGTACTATGTAGCACAGTGGTTCTCAACTCCGGTCCCTGGGACCCACTAACAGGCCAGGTTTGCAGGATAATTGAAATACATCACAGGTGATGGAATTTGCTGCTCAGTGATTGCAGCATTCTAGTCTGCATCTCCCCAAGGTAATACTTAAAATCTGGCCTGCTGGTGGGTCCCGAGGACAGGAGTTGAGAACCACTGATGTAGCACTATTTACTAATAATAATAAAAAAAAAAGAATAATAAATTATTCTTTTTTTTTTAAACCAGCAATGTAGACACACTTTTTATTTTTGTATTTCAATAGTTTTATTGGTTTATTCGATACATACAAGAGTCCAGATAAACCGGAAAATTGCAAACTTTGAACAAAAATATTTAACAACCATAAGTCAGAAACCAGGGTTGAAACATTACAAAATGGCATATGGGGTCCTCCCTATAGAAGGGAATCCCGAGTCCGGGGCGGGTGCGCTTCGTAAAGAGATGGAACCGTCCCAGTCACCCAAAAAACTACAGAAGTTGGCAGTTTCATGGTGATTCCCGGATTCGACGGGAGCACTGTGTTCCGGCCCGCCCGAAGCGCCCCACCTCCGGAGATTTCCACCCCGCAGGTGAAAATAATGAATTTGCTATTGAATGAACCTACTGTTTAGGCGCAGAGGGCCTCAGGTGAATCACCAATAGACTTCGGCAGAGTGAGCTCCTCAAACAGCCAAAGAGGATAGATATGAGTCTCCTTAGAGAAATTCTTGATGGTGGGGGGGGCTGTGAGTCAAAGACCCCAGTGACGAGGGGTCGGGGAGAAGACACCCCAAACGGGGACAAGCTGTGCCCTCTGCCCTACCCCTCCTGCCGCCCGCCCCCACCTAGTGAGTGTGAAAGTGACACCAGTAAACAAGGCTGTCATATACATCACAGGTAGACTGAGGGAGCACTCCATTGCCGATGTGCTAGGTGACCAGGCGTTTAGGCTCAAACCTGGATTCCTGATTGAAAGAGAGTGAAAAAAAGATGAAGGGAGATAAAGAGGGGAAGAAGAGAAGAGATACCGAGAAAGAAAGGAGGAAAAGTGGAAGAAAGATCAGGCTCTGCTCGGGAGAACCCTTCCCGAGAGAATTATATTATGGGCACCTAGTAAGTATCTTGATACCTATTCCGAGGGGGAGGTATTAATAGGGAAAATCCCATTTTCCTTCCCCGAGGCCCCAACATAGCTCACCCAGGGATCCCAGATTTTATCGAATTGTGGTGAAGTATTTAGTATCGCGTTTGAGATCTTCTCTTGGGTCATAATCCAGGATATTTTCCGCTTGGCAGCCTGGAATGAAACCGTGCTGGTCTTCCAGGCCTTAGCGATAGTGACCTTAGCTCCTATAAGTATAAACCGGATAAGGGAAGCCGTAGCTTTTGGGCAACCAGAGATTGCCTGATTTAAAAGGGCTGTGGCTGGATCTAATGGGATTGGCCTGTCCGAAACCTTACGAATCATTCGGAAGATTTTGTTCCAAAAGCTTCTAATTCTGGGGCAAGACCAAAAAATATGAAAAATGTCTCCTAGATGGTCACATCCCCTGAAGCAAAGGGGAGATGTTTGGGGGTAATATTTGGCAAGGCGAGTAGTAACTAAATACCAGCGCATAATGATCTTCAGGTTCGCCTCTTTGAGTGTGGTATTATGGACTCCTTTGCAAGATTTTTCAATATTCGTGTGCCAGGTCTCGAGGTCCCACTCCATACCGAGGTCTCGCTCCCAGCTTAGCATGAAGGGGGCCTTTTCTTTCGGTTCAGTAAGTAACGAGTATATTAGCGAAATCCCCCCTCTTGTGTCCATGGCTGACGAGCACCACTGCTCATAAGGTGTGACTGACAAGGGTTGGGACGAAGATGCCTTAACCTTGTCAAGAAAGTGTCGGATTTGCATATAGCGAAATCTTTCATTAGGGGGCATTTCAAGTTTCTCCGTACAGTGTTGAAAGGAAATGGGTCCCCCAGCGTTAAAGAAATGGCCCAGTCGGTATAGCCCTTTCTGGGTCCACCATTTGAAGGCCTCGATATTCAGACATGGAGGGAAGCGCGGGTTATGGAAGAGATGAGAGAGAGGGAGCCAATTGGAAATCAGACCGCTCTTTTTACGTATTCCAGCGCAAAAGGCTAGTGAGTGTGATAGGGAAGGTGACATTATCAGTGGTCTAGAGTTGGGGGAGCTCGAAATTAAAAAATCTATGGTGTTTTTAGGGACCGCTTGCCTCTCTATGTGTACCCAGTCCGGTTTGTCGTTTGGAAAGTAAACTGTGGATATTTGCGTCAGTTGGGCCGCTTGATAGTAGTGCCAGAGGTTGGGGAGCCCCAAGCCCCCTTTAGCTCTAGGTCTATAGAGGGTGTTTCTAGAAAAGCGGAAACCTGTTTTCCCCCATATGAAGCGGATCACTTTGGATTGGATGTTAGAAAGTTGAGTTTTGGGCACCAGGATGGGTAAAGAGCGAAATAAGTATAGGATACGTGGTAGAAGAGTCATCTTGATGGCATTGATGCGTCCTATCCATGACATCTGGTGTTGGGTCCATTGTGTAAGGTCTTGGATCATATTCCGAAATAGGGGTGGGTAATTGTGTTTGTAGAGCTGGTCCGGGGATGAGGACAGGTTTATACCTAAGTAGGGTATGTAATTGGATTTCCATCCGAATGGAAACTGCCCTTTTAATAAATCCACCTCCCTTTGTTGGACTGAGACGTTTAGGGCGAGGGTTTTGGACAGATTGACCTGAAGGCCAGAAGCTTCTCCAAACTTCGTTAGGAGTTTAAAGGCGCTGGGGATCGAGGTCGTGGGGGAAGTGACAAAGAGGAGAACGTCGTCCGCAAATAATGCGCACTTGTGGACAGTTGGACCGCATCTCACTCCTTGTATATCCGGGTCAGACCTAATTTTGATAGCTAGCATTTCGATCACTAGTGCAAACAGAAGTGGTGACAGGGGGCAGCCTTGTCTAGTACCTCTCGCTATAGGGAAGGAGTCCGAATAATGACCGCACAGTTTTATCCTAGCTAATGGGAAGGAATAGAGAGATTTTATGCTACTAATAAATTTGGGTCCAACCCCCCATTTGGCCAGAACTGAAAAGAGAAAGGGCCAGGATACCATGTCGAATGCCTTCTGCAGGTCCAGGGAGAGCAGAAGGCCTTCCTGAGGGGCATCCCCATCCCATCCTGATTTCAGTAGGGATATTATGTCTATCGCTCTCCTCACCTGGTCCGGGCCCTGTCTCCCTGGGATAAACCCAACTTGGTCCTTATGAATGTAGAGGTGTATAAATTTGGAGAGTCTATTAGACATGATTTTAGTCATGATCTTAAGATCAATATTTATAAGGGAGATGGGTCTATAATTGCCCACCTCACTGCTATCCTTCCCTGGTTTAGGGATCACTGAGATGAAGGCGAGATTAGCGTTCACCTCCACGGGTTTACCACCTTGTAGGTAGTTGAAGAGCCGGGCCAGGTAAGGGGAGAGAATCTCCTGAAAGGTTTTATAGTATGGAGAAGAGAACCCGTCAGGGCCAGGGGCGGAGCCATTCTTCAGGCCCTTAATCACCTCTTTGACCTCAGCTTCTGAGAAGGGTGCTTCTAAGGTATCACGGTGTTCGTCGGAAAAGATGTTGGGGTTGATACCCCGGAGAAATTCGTCTATAGTGTTTTGGGATTGTGGGCCGTTCGTAGAGTAGAGGGATTTATAGAACTCGGTGAACTTTTCAAGGATTTTGCGAGGGTGTTGGGTTAGTTGTCCTGAATTAGTTTTGATTTTGGGCATTGAATATGTGCGAGTCTTAGGGGATAATTTATGGGCGAGGGAGGATCCAATTTGATTTGCTAGAAGATAATTCTTGCCTCTACTCCACGCTAACCGTTTTTCGGAGAGTGAGGTGAGGGCCAAGTTCAGAGCTAGCCTGGCAGCTTCTAAAGTGGCTAGGGAGGGGCCCGTAGGGTGCTTTTTGTGTCGTTTGCTGGCTAGTCTAAATTCTCTCTCCAGGTTCGTTATATTCATTTGGTGTTCCCTTTTTAGGCGAGAGGAGAGTTGAATAATCCTTCCCCTCATGACCGTTTTGTGAGCTCCCCATAAAAACTCTGGGGTAGTGTCCTCTTTATCGTTAAGTGCAAAATATTCACGTAACTCCTTTTCCAGAAGTGTACTGTGAACCGGGTTTGAGAGGATGGACTCGTTTAACCTCCATGGCTGAGGGCCTCTCAAAAGTGAGCCCTCCTCCAGGTGGATAAGAACCAGCGAATGATCAGACCAGGAGATGTCATGGATATCGGCTTGTTTAACTAGGTGGATAGAGGAGGTGGGGACGAAAATATGGTCAATTCTAGCATATGACCCGTGTGGGGCTGAAAAGTGCGTATAATCTGTAGTCGACGGGTTGAGTTCCCTCCAGGAATCAATCAGTCCTAGGGTGTGAAGGAGCCGGGCTATACGTAGACTCTGTTTAGGTGGTTTCCTGAACTTCGGGAGACCACCAGTAGTCTTGTCTTTAATGTGATCAAACATTATGTTAGAATCCCCCCCCATTATAATTTTCCCCTCCAGGTGAGGAGCTAGGCACCCCAGCATGGAGGAGAAGAAGGAGGCCTGTCCCTGGTTCGGAGCATAATATGAGATCAGGGTATAAAGAGTGCCATTAATATGTCCCTTCACCAAGATATACCTGCCGTCATCATCCTTGATTGTTGTTGTGTGGGAGAAAGCAGTCTTTTTAGAAAAGCAAATCGCTACCCCTCTCTTCTTTTCCCCCGCGTTGGATAAATAGAAGGTAGGATATCTATGATGAATGAAAGTCGGGTTATAGGTATTTGGAAAGTGAGTTTCCTGTAGAAAGAGGATATCATATCCTCTGCGGTTATAATGGTCAAAGGCCTTGCGGCGTTTAGAGGGGGAATTCATCCCTTGGACATTATGGGAAGCGATTTTAAAAATCGCTGGTGAAAGGGTGTCGTCAGCCATGGGGAGGGGAAAGGAGTCCCGCCTGAAATATTTCATGACTTACCCTCTCAGCTGGGAGCGGGACCTCAAGAATAGCACACAGTTCGGTTGCCCGTCTAGTTTCAGTATGTTGAGGGGTCGGGATACCCCGAGGAGCCCGAAATAGAAAGAGAATTAGTGAAAGAGAAAATTTAAGCAGTTGATAGAATAGAGAGAAAGGATTAGGTGATTGAGAAGATATAGACGTCAGGACAAAAACGTCCCAAAGTCTCAGAGGGTAGGGTAGACCTAATCTAGCCCTTACCCGGGGTCCCAGATAGGCCAGGACCCTCAAAGTAGGCGGCTCTAATAAGAGCGCCATAACTGAGTCTCCGAGGGAGGAAATATCCCCCAGATCCCACAGTAGGAGTAACGCAATGTCTCCCCTCAGCCGAAGGGACCCGTTAAACAAATATCTTAAGTTCGGGTTATCCTCAGGACGAGCGGGGGACACCAGACCATTGTGAACCTAGAGAAATAAATGTAACAGTGTAAAGAAGAACAGCATTTCCCATAAAGCATACAAAACGTGCCAAACATTAACGATAAAGGCCCCAGAGCCTGAAGCTCGTTTCCCGAGAATCCGGCAGGAGAGGAGGGGAAGACAAAAGGTCCTCCCCTCCTCCCCATACCGGTCTCCCGCGAGGCCCATTGGCCCTAGAGAAAGATGATGGTCAAACAGGACAATGGACCATAGGAATATATTATAGCTAGTGGTCCGATGGACTACCCAAGAGGTAGATATAAGAAACCTCCTATAAGTCAAGACCTAGGATTTCAATCTTGCTACTGGGGTAGTTCATGCCCTCTGTTGGGACAAAAGTTCCATTCCAGTCCCGTAGGACCAATCTAGTTTCAAGAGTGTGTTCACTTTGAGGATACTAAATTATTTGAGATAGGCAATTGGTACGGCCCAAGAAGACCTCGAAGGTTGAGGAGAGAAGGCCCCGAAGTGGACCATCCATCTTGAAGAGTCACGGAGGAATGGAGTCCCGAACCCTCTTCGGCTTTTGTTTGTGCCAGAGGGGGTTCAGGGGGCTCCCCGGTGGAGGTCGTTTTGATGTATTTTGTCTAGAAGTGGAGGGCAGATGGGGTAGCTCCTGGGAAATAAGTCCGAGTTGTAGTAAAAGACTCTCTCCTTCAGCCAGGGTAGTGAAGTGAAATGTTTTGTTCTTGTATTGAAAAGATAAGCGAAAGGGGAAGGCCCACCAATATTTGACGTTTTGTTGGGCTAGGATCGTAAGTAGGGGTTTGAGGTTTCTTCTCCTCTGAATAGTGGTAGGAGAGATGTCAGCAAAGATCTGTACTGGGTGCCCTTGAATGCAGATGTTGTCTGAATTGCGGGATTTCCTCATTATCTCCTCTTTTACTCCGTAATGGTGCGGCTTGACCACGATGTCCCTGGGTAGACCATCTTGCCGCTGTGGGCCCAGAGCTCTGTGAGCCCTGTCCAGTTCAAGTCTCTCACGTGAGATGTCAGGAATTAGGGACTTGATGAGTGTGGATACTGCACCGTGTACGTCCGTGATCGACTCAGGTAAGCCTCTGATGCAAAAATTGACTCTGCGGCTTCTGTTTTCCAGGTCGTCAATTTTGGCCAGGGCCGTTTCCAATTGGACCTGTAAGGTTTGGATGCAAGTAGTATTCTGGTTAGCTCGGGCCATTGTGTTGTCAACAGCTTGTTCTATATTGTCCATTCTGGCCCCTAAACTTTGTAAATCTGCTTTGATGGAGGAGGTAATTTGGGCCGCTGTCTGGGCCAAGCCCGTGGCAAGCATCTCCGAGAACTTCTGGAGTAGTAAGTGCATTTCCGTTGGGCCCTGATGAGGGCTAGGAGTGGAAGGAAGGTCGTGGAGAAGACCATTAGGGGTGCTGAGGGTAGAAGAGTGTCCCGCCATGGAATGCCCTCCCGGGGAGTGAAGGAGGGGAGAGTTCAGCAGTTCAGCCATAGTTCTCTCCAACGAAGGGTCCCTTAAGGGTAGAGAAGAGAGCTGTTTTGTTGAAGAGTCTTCAAGGAGCCCTTGGGCCACAAAAGTGGTAGGTTGTGAAGCCGGAGGGTCAGCAATGGATTCTTCCAGATCTGGCTGGGGGTCAGCAGGGGCGATGGATGCCATGTGGTGGGGGTCTTTAGTTTGTACCCCGAAGTGGAGTTTTCGTTGTGCCTCCTTTTTATTATTAGACCCAGACATGTGAAGGGTTCCGTGGGGATATTGTATGTCCTGGCTGCTGGGATCGATAGGTGGTTGGAGGATTACCTTTGAGTCCTGGGATGAGTTGATGGAGAGAGGGCTTATTATATATGCAGCTTGTTGTCCCAGTGCCTGTGGTGTAGGCCCAAGCCGCAGCCTCA
Source organism: Glandirana rugosa (assembly GCA_018402905.1). Lineage (NCBI taxonomy): Eukaryota > Metazoa > Chordata > Amphibia > Anura > Ranidae > Glandirana > Glandirana rugosa. Next base: position 1,891,967 of record BLSH010008488.1, read on the forward strand.
ATTGGGAGAATGCTGCCGGTCCCGGGTCCCCGTGCTTCCCGTGGGATGTTAATGGGGGCTATTGGTGAATTATGGGTCCCATAAGGTCCGCTGGTGGTGATAGTGGGACCCCCCCCGGGTTACCTTGTCCGTATATTGTAGTGGTCCCCCGTCGGAGGACAGGGAAGTGCCGTATAGGCCGAAGCCGCGGCCTCGATTTTGGTGACGTCCGCCGCGGGATCGATGCGGCGGCCCGACCCCTCCGCGTGAGTTCCGGCCTGTTCCCTGGGTGTCAGGGGACCTCTAGGGGGGCTTCTGCGGTATTTCTCTGGCCCCCGCTCGTCCGTGGGGGGTCCGTTCGGTCGAGGTGAGACGGAGCTCCGGGTCTAGGCTGCCATCCCGGAAACTCCGCGCATGCGCACTCCGCACTTTTTATTTTTGTGCAAGAAATTCACCGCTGGCCGCAAATGTAATATTTAGATTTTTTTTTTTTAAACCAGCAATGTAGATGTACTTTTTAACTTTGTGCAAGAAATGCCCCGCTGGCTGCAAATGTAATATTTTGCACAAAAATACACAACAGCAGCAGGATCCTCTCCCTACACTAGTATGAGATGATGTGACATGCAGCACTACGTGACTCCAGCTTATATAGAGGCTGGGTCACATGATGCACTGGCCAATCACAGCCATGCCATTAGTAGGCATTGCTGTGATGGCTTCTAAGTGTAAACAAGTGAAACGCTTGTTGAATGGCTGCCCTGCAGCTATTCAAAAGGCGCAAAAAAATACCCGAACCCGGACTTTTTCTCAAATGTCAAGGTTTGGGTTCGGGACACGGACACCCTAAAGTCCAGTACGAACCCGAACTTTACAGTTCGGGTTCACTCAACTCTAGTAGCTAACAATATTGGCAAACTATTGCCAGGAGTGCACAGGACATTTCAAGCAGACAATGTCTTGCAATGATGTAAATTGGTCACCTTTCCAAACAGAAAGAGGCACCATTACAATTACAATGCCACCTAAGATAAGATCAATAGGCATGTTCCCACAGTTACTAGTCAGAGGCAAATAGCCTCATGTTCCACTTTGGATGTAAATGCCATTGAAAGGGATCTCAGATTACAGCTCAGGAAATCTGTTCTGAAGGATATTAAGTTTGATAGCAAAATTAACTCTCTAAAAAACTAGATTAAATTACTGAACTATACCAGTACCAGTAAAATGATGGAACTATCACAACATGCGCTCAAGGCAAAATATGAAGCATGCCATGCATATGTGGTACAATGTAGGAAAAAACTGAATGAAATAAAACAATCTTTTGATCAAATTGTTAAGGTTCCACAGAAAACTATCTGTTCCATTCAAACAGAAAATACAGGAGGGAGGCCCAACATATCTATGCTGTCTGCTAGGACTTTATCTTACTGGAAACAAACCATGAAACAGCGGATGAAATACCAGATCTAATGTGTGATTCAGATGTATATGATCTGAGTATTTTATTTTCACCCAATCTAAGTGGGGATGTCAGTGACCATTTACCAATGTACATATAAGAATGTTGTATTGTGTGCTTTCTTTGTAGGTTAACGAAAAATAATAGACTAATAACTTTTGTCTATAAGTTATTTTTTTCAGGTTCAGCAAGTTCCTGAAAGTGTATTTACATATAAAGCAGGGTAATATAGATAGCTGTACATATGCATAAATACACACGCCTAAGAGAAAGTAAAGTATAATAGGCTAGGTACTCTTGTTTTATAGTTTTTTTTCTCTTCTCTCTCATTCTTCCATTTGCCAGAAACACCTAGTAATTCATTTTCAGTTACAAAAGCTTTCTTTATCTAGAACATATGGGATTCAATCTCAATTAATGTGTGTGTCTGGGTGATGTCATGGATGCATAGAAACTGTCTATGTGTAAACAAAGATTTTTTTTTTTCTTTCTCAGGGGTGTGCACACACCATTGTTGGATGGCCATCAATAAGAACTGTGATCACATTAAGCTTTTTATTTTAGTTTATTTTAGTTTACATTAAGAGCATTGCTTGAATATCATATAGATATACTGGGATTTGTGAGACTCATAGTGATTGGCAAATAGTAGGTATGGTATAGTACAATTCTACTCAAGAGTAATTTAGTTTGATTATTCCTTAAGCCACAAGTAACTGGTTACATCACGCTTATCCATATTCTGAAATCAAGTTATTTTTCTGCTTAGTTGACACTTCCTAATCTGCACTGAGACCTCTTGAAGATATGACCTCTTCCGTAGCCTGCTAAAGGCAGGACTCATACAGTAGCTACACAGGGTAGCCAAGGACAGAGCTATGTGCACAAATGTGTGGCATCAGCCAAGGTTTAGCCTATTAGGGTTGGTATAACTGAACAAAGTTTCACTAGAAGGAGTTAGTGCTGAGTTGTGATGGCAACAAGACCGCCCCCTGGAGACTTGAAGAGTCATACACACACACAGTGGTAATCAGCAGAAGGTGGGGCAGAATTATCTGCAGGCATATGACAATGGATGAAGAAAGATGGGTGATGAAAATCAGACAACCTGGCTGAAGGGGGTAACCATTCAAATTGTTTAGGCTTCATGCACACAGGACTTTAAAAAAAGTCCAAAAAAAAAGACATTTTTTTTCACCGTTTTTGGCCGATTTATATTCTTACTCATATTTGCAATAAAAAAAATCGCAATCGGCGTTTATTGATTGGTTTGCGCAAAAGTGGTCGCGTTTACGGATGATGAGAATTCATTTTTGGGGTTTTTAATTTTTTTTTTTTTTTACTAAAAATGGCGGCGATCTGCGATTTTTTGCGGTACTGCGATATTTCAGCGGACATGTCGGACCATTTTGACACTTTTTTGGGACCATTGGCATTTATACAGCGATCAGTGCTATAAAAATGCACTGATTACTGTGTAAATGCCATTGGCAGTGAAGGGGTTAACCTGCAGGGGGCGCGCTAAGGGTTAACTATGTTCCCTGGGTGTGTTCTAACTGTATGGGGGCCTGCCTAGCTGGGGAAGGGAAGTGGTCACAGCCTTCACGTAAAGGAAGGCTGTGATCACAGCCCTTCCCCCTCACACAGAGCGGAGGTCCGTGTTTACATACACGGACCTCCGCTCACTCGCTCCGGGGGGCCATCGCGGGTAGCCGGCGGCAATCGAAGCCGCCGCACCCGCTCCCTGGCCCCCCCTGGACACAGTGAGCACGCGGGCGCACCTCCGGCGGCGCGCGCGCGCTCACTAAACTCGTTCCCGCAGCCGCCGTCGTATTACGGCGATTTGCGGGAACGAGCCACTTTGCCGCTGTCAGATGCCGATCGGCGGTCGGCAAGTGGTTAAAGGACCAGCATTTTTTTTTCAATTGATCTAAAACATCCAAATATATTGGGGATCCACGTTTTTGAGCGTGTTTGGGCATTTTTAAGCGTTTGAACATTTGAACAGCTGAAAAACGTCCAAAAAAAAAAAAGACTCGTCTTGGGTTCTTTTACAGCTCAAAAATGTCACTGCTAAACACAGTTGATAACAGCCTATGTGTGCATGAACACATAGGATAACATGATAGAGGGTTTATTGACTGTAGAAAAAAAACGTCTGCAGCTAAAAACAGCTGCTGTAAAACAGTCAAAAAATGTCCTGTGTGCATGAGGCCTAAATGTGTCAATGGGAAAGGGTCTCATCATTATGTTGCAGTATATCTATAGCAATTCTAATCAAAGGTCTTTACTACTCAGAATTACAAGATAAGCATTCATTTAAATGTATATGTCATAGGAGCACTTGTATTTTCTTTCGCTACCTTTGTCCACAGTAATAAAGTATAATCTCAGAAAGCCAGGAAAGCTGGTCCAAAGGTCGTTATGCTGTATCCAATTGGAATGATTATGGAAGGCTGTCCCAGAAGCAAGGGCAACATGACCAGATTGGCATTAGGGACTTTCATACTATTATTAATGTTGAAAACAAAGATCCTCATTTTCTTTCTTTTTCTTTTTTTTTGTCTCTTATTATTTTTATTATGGACTTATTACATTGAGAACAACTGATGGCTACAGATACTAAGGTCCAGAAATGGGGACTATAGAGTTGGAGAGTTTAAAGGTTTTTTTCTCTCAAATAGTTTTTTCATTTCAGAAGGCAAAGACAAAAGTTGTTTTCAGTTTTAATATGTTATGTATACAACAATGTAGTTAACTGAATGCATTACCTAGAGGCTTAAGGTACAACTAAAGGCAACATACATATTTTAGTAAATCCTCATATAAATACCTGAAAGTTACACATGGTAATAAACATAATAGCTGAAACTATTATTTCCCTACCATGTAGCTGTGATTGGGGCCTGTAATCCCATCCAACAGTTCTCCTTAGCTTTATAGTGTAGTGATGATGAGATGAGTTCTGCAGGTGTCAGATGTAATTTCCTGTCAGTGAAATAGCTTATCTATCCCACAGACATCCAGCCTTCTATGATGCTCAGTCTATTTTACATAACAAACACCCATTTGCCAATCAATAGCTGGGTGTGTGTTATGTAACCTCAGCACAAGATAGTACAGGTTAGTTTACACACATATCTGTCTAGTAAACTGTGTGCTTCTCCCTGCCTGCACTCCTCTGGTAATTTGTAAACTGGCAGAACAGAAGGAGCTAGGAGCTAGAGCAGTGGGCGGGCCAAGGCAGGGTATAGGTGGGAGTGGGCGGGGGTTCACGGGTTGATTGTGGGTGGAGCCTAATCATGATTCTGTGTAGAATGAAATCCCTCAGCTTCCCATGTGATACAAGAGCCCCATCCCCCAGTGATGTCAGGACATTTTTTGCACAGAGATAGAAGCAAATGGAGACATCAGGAGTCCAACACAGGCAATTCAAAAACCAGGAAATAAAGTTCACTAAAGGAAGTGCACATGACAGCAAGGGACAAGGTAGATATCTCACCATCCATACTGCTTTTTGTGAATCAATCAGTGAGATGTTTAACAGACTGTATAGGTGCATAACATATTGTTTCTTCATTTTGACCATAGTTCCACTTTAAACATACTTTTAATATTATATGTGAATGGTGCGCTCCAGTAACACTAGGTGGGTGGATCCACTGACAGATCACATAGTCACATGTGCTTGTCTCATTGCAAGCACATTGAATCAGTAAAATGTATGAGCACTGGCAAGAGAAATATCAATTCTTCTGTCCACATGGAAAGTCCATATAAATGCTATTTTTTTCTAATAAAAATAACAAACATGTTATACTAACCTGATCCTCCACCATTCTTGCCTCCCATAGCGAGCCACTTACTCTGGAAGCACTCGAGCGTGCTCACTCTCGACACTTTTCCATTGACACACGGAGTGCGGCTTAACACCAACCCCCGCTCCCTCCCCACTGGCTGTGATCGACAGCAGCAGGAGCCAATGCCTCACGCTGCTGTCTCTGAGCCAAGGAAGAGAGCTGCAGCTCTCATGTACATTTCTGGATTGAGATCAGGCTCAGGTAAGTATAAGGGGGGCTATGGGGGGGAGCTGCATGCAGAGAATGCATTAAGGTACAAAAAACCTTGCTGCTTTTAGAACCACTTTAATGCACATTGAAAGATGCAAAATACACATAGTTGTTCTTAATTGTGCACTAAAGATTATTATTATTATTATACAGTATTTATATAGTGCCGACAGTTTGCGCAGCACTTTACAATATTAGGGCAGACAGTACAATACAATACAATTCAATACAGGAGGAATCAGAGGGCCCTGCTCGGTAGAGCTTACAATCTAGGAGGGAGGGTTAAATGATACGAGAGGGAATTAACTGTGGGGGGATGGGTTGATTGAGATAAAAAGTGCAGTTGTTAGGTGGCGGCAGGATAGGCTTCCCTGAAGAGAAACGTTTTCAGGGATCGCCTAAAGGTGGAAAGATTTGGGGATAGTCAGATTGGGGTAGGGAGTTCCAGAGGATGGGAGCAGCTCGGGAGAAGTCTTGGAGGCGAGTATCAGAGGAGGTGATGAGGGAGCTGGAGAGCAGGAGGTCTTGAGAGGAGCGAAGAGGACGATTGGGTTGGTAGTTTGAGACTAGGTTGGTGATGTAGCTGGGGGCAGAGTTGTGGATGACTTTGTAGCTCATGGTTAGTATTTTGAACTTAATTTGTTGGGCGAGTGGCAGCGAATGGAGGGATTGGCAGAGAGGGGTGGCAGACGCTGAACGATTTGTAAGGTGGATGAGTCTGGCAGCGGCATTCATGATGGACTGGAGGGGGGATAGTCTATTTAAAGGTAGGCCAGTGAGGGAGTTGCAGTAGTCGAGGCGAGAGATGACCAGGGAGTGAATCAGGAGCTTTGTGGTTTCATTGGTTAGGAAGGGACATATCTTAGAGATGTTGCGAAGATTGAGGCGTCAAGCCTTAGAAAGTGATTGGATGTGTGGCCAAAAGGAGAGTTCAGAATCCAGGATAACACCAAGCACCCTAACATGTGGGGATGGGTGGATGGTTGTGCCATTGCTCTTGACAGAGAAGTCAGGGGAAATGGCATTTGGGGGAGGAAATATTATGAGTTCGGTTTTGGACAGGTTGAGTTTGAGGAAGTGGTGGGACATCCAGGCAGATATGTCTGTTAATAAGTTAGTGATGCGTGAGGAGACTGATGGAGTGAGTTGGGGGGTAGAGAGGTAGATTTGGGTATCGTCGGCGTAGAAATGATATTGAAAGCCGTGGGAGGCTATCAGCCGACCCATGGAAGAGGTGTAGATTGAAAATAAGAGAGGTCCAAGAACAGAACCTTGGGGGACCCCGACAGAGAAAGAAGAGGAGAGGAGGAGGTAGAATTGTACGTGACACTGAAGGAGCGATGGGATAGGTAGGATGAGAGCCACTGAAGAGCACAGTCACAGAGACCGAGGGAGTAAGGTTTTTTGAGGAGGAGGGGGTGGTCGACAGTATCAAAGGCAGCCGAAAGGTCCAGGAGTAGGAGTACAGAATAGTGTCCATTGGTTTTAGCGGTTAGTAGGTCGTTTGTGAGTTTAAGAAGGGCAGTTTCTGTGAAGTGTTGAGGATGGAATCCAGATTAGAGGGGGTCAAGAAGGTTATTCTTAACCAGGTGGTCACTCAGTTGGTTGTAGACCAGACGTTCGAGGATTTTCGGAGGAAAATGGGAGCAAGGAGATAGGGCGTAGATTGTTAAGATCGGTAGGGTCCAGGGATGGTTTTTTGAGTATGGGGGTGAGCAATGCATGTTTTAGAGCATTATGGAAGATGCCAGAAGAGAGGGAGAGATTGAAGATGTGAGTTAGAGAGTGCAGGATAGAGTCAGAGGGTGAGCGTAGTATTTTAGAGGGAATAGGGTCCAATGGACAGGTGGTTAGGTGGGCGTTGGAAAGGAGTTTAGCAACCTCGTTTATAGTAGTAGTAGGTTTGAACAGGGATAGTGTCGATTGTGCTTGTTGACATGGGGTGTTAACTGGAGAAGATGCCTGTAGAGTGGAGATTTCATCACGAATTGTATTAATCTTGCTTTTGAAGTGGTTAGCAACCTCTTGGGCAGTGAGTGTGTTAGTGGGCAGAAGTGGGGGGGACGCAGTAGGGAGTTGAAGGTAGAGAAGAGTTGACGGGGACTGGATGAGAAGGTGTTAATAAGAGAGGTAAAATAGGTCTGCTTGGCAGTGTGGAGGCCAAAATTGTATTTATGGAGGGCAGATTTGTATTGGTTGAAGTCTTTGAGAGACTTTGTCTTGTGCCACTGACGCTCAAGGGCGCGGCTACACTTTTTGAGGTCTCTGGTGTCGTCTGTTTGCCAGGGTTGTAGGGGTCGAGGCCTGATTTTGTGTGTGGTAAGGGGAGCTAGCCTATCCAGAGTGGAGGACAGAGATTTATTGTAGAAGGTAGTGGCTTGGTTGGGGCAGGACAGGGGTGAGATTTTTTCATAGAGGTGGTCAGTAGCAGAATAGAGAAGAGAAGTGTTGAGTTGGCGAAGGTTTCTACGGGTGACGGTTTGGTGATTGGAGGGAAAGGTGGTGCAAGACAGGGAGAGAGAGAATCTAATAAGGTGGTGGTCGGAGATGGAAAAAGGATTGTTGGAGAAGTTGCATGGAGTGCATAGATAGGAGAAGACAAGGTCGAGGGTGTTTCCATCAGTGTGAGTAGGAGCCTGTACCCATTGCTTCAAGTCAATTGAGGAAGTTAGACTAAGAAGTTTAGAGGTAGTGTTAGTGTTAACCGGGATGTTAAAGTCGCCAAGAAGGATAGTGGGAATTTCAGAAGAGAGAAAGTAGGGTAGCCAGGCAGAAAATTCATCAAGGAAAGCTGACAGTGGTCCAGGAGGCCGATAGATCACAGCAATTCTTAGGGAGGTTGGAGAGAATAGACGTATACAGTGGGCTTCAAATGATGAGAGTGACAGAGAGGGAGGAGAGTGAATAACCTGGAAGTTGCTCTGTGGGGACAGGAGGAATCCTACTCCACCTCCCTTGCGTCCATTAGGCCTAGGTGAGTGAGTCCAGAGAAGGCCACCGTGGGAGAGGGAAGCAGGAGAAGGAGAATCACATTCATGGAGCCAGGTTTCAGTGATCACAAGAAGATTAAAGGAATTAGTGACAAATAGGTTGTGAACAGCAGTGAGCTTGTTGCAGACAGAGCGGGCGTTCCAGAGGGCACAGGAGAAGGGGAGGCTGGTTTTGGGAAGAAGGGGAATGGAGATTAAATTGTGTAGATCGCGACTACTACCAGAGGGTGTGGGGTGGTGGTGATGGGCATGTTGGGTGTTAAATGAGGGGGGCCCAGGATTTGGGGAAATATCACCAGAGGCTAGGAGAAGCAGAAGAGAAAGGGAAGTAATATGGGAATATGATTTATATGAGGGGACATGCTTGAGCTTCCTGGTTTTGTTAGCATGTGGGCTAAGAGTTATAAAGAGGTGATGAGCGCAGTAATAGGGAGAGGGGAGATGTGAGGATGATATGTACAGATTGTGGGGTGGGGGAGAGGGGTGAAGAAAAGATAGTTTGAGGAGAGAGGCTGCTATTGTGAGAAGGAGAGGTAAGGAATGCATGTTTCAGAGAGGAATGTGCGAGGTTTAGAAAATGAGGTTACCTGTAGTCTGATGTTATGTAAAATAGTTTGTTGTTAGTGTGCGCTTTGTGCAAATCGCTGAAGTGCAAGCGCGGAAGTGCCCACTTATTTAAAGAACCCCACTTTTTTGGAAGAATCCCTCTGCAACGTCTAAGACCCTGCAATGATTCCCCCGTAGGCAAAGCTTGCTTTTATACTGAGATGGGTGGGGGTGGATTGGGGCAATTAATCAATTATGGGGTAATATTAAGCACACAGGCATCACAGCAGACCTTTCCACTCAATGATCAAAAGGGCCAAGAAGGGCAAAATATGTGCAGATAAGGGGCGCCATAAATTAGGCGAGTCCTAAAGCTTAAATAAACTTTTAAAATAGTGTGAACATGGCTACAGATGTAGGTGAAATAACAGTAATAAGCACACAATTACCAAATATTCATCTGATCAGGAAGTCAGTATTCAGTTTGAGAAAAGATAGCAGTGAGAAGCAGGCTGATTCAGTTGAAGAGTGGAGCTGGCAACAATGAAAGCATACCTGTGAAGAGAGAGAAGAAGCATTCAGATGGATGGATGGTTGCAAGCGCGGAAGTGCCCACTTATTTAAAGAACCCCACTTTTTTGGAAGAACCCCTCTGCAACGTCTAACCCCCTTCAGATAACTGAACCTTTAATAGAAACTCCTGTACACCCAATAAAAAGTCCAGAATTTGCTGCAACTCTTTGCCTTTATTGATCCTTTTGTAAAAAGCATCACGGACAATGTGGGGTACAGTAAAAGTTAACACGTTTCATGATTAAATAAGCGCTTACTATAAGCATGAAATTTGCTAACTTTTACTGTACCCCACACTGTCTGTGATGCTTTTTACAAGAGGATCAATAAAGGTGAAAAGTTGCAGCAAATTACAGAGTTGGGTGTGCATTTGTAGACAAACTCTGCTAGCACCTTCACTACTCCATGCAGTGAACAGATGGCTCATTACTCACCTGGAGCCGTTTTCTTACTTTGCTCACTTTGCTTTCCAAAATTCCTGTACTTCTACCTCCTGCTCCCTCCCCATCCTTTTCAACAGATTTGAAATCTGAATAGAATTTTAGCAGCACTGGTCCAATTTTCAACACGTCTTTTAAAGCGGTAGTAAACCCGCTGCCAAAAAAAAAAATAAAAAAAAATCCTGCAAGACAATAGCATAATATGTTAATATGCATCGCATACTAACATATTATGAAATACTTACCTTAGAACGAGGCCCCCGATGCCCGAGTCGGTCAGCGCTAAGGACGCTGACATGTTTGTCCTCTTCATTCTTCCGGGTACGCGGCTCTGGCGCTGTGAGTGGCCGGAGCCGCGTGACGTCACTCCCGTGCATGCGCGCGGGAGCTCTTCGCTCCGGCAGCCAGCTCTGAGTTGCCGGACGCCTCGGCCGGATCGTCAGAGCGCATGCGCCGCTAATGTCAGCGGCTGCATGCAGGGCGAATATCTCCTAAACCATGCAGGTTTAGGAGATATTCTTTTTACCTACAGGTAAGCCTTATTATAGGCTTACCTGTAGGTAAAAACAGCTTTGGGGGTTTACTACCGCTTTAAGTGATTCAGTTAACAAATATGTTGCGAAGGCTTGGGGTTAGAAATGCAATAACCTCTATTAAAGGTGCACTTATCCTTTAAAATGTCCTTGTGTGGATGGAAGATGCAATATTTACCTTGTCAATATTGCCATGATTGACAGGAACATTGAAGTGCACCCAGAGCATCTCATACAACACAGGTGTATATAATGGTTTATGTGTGCAGGCAGCCTAACATTAGAGGCTGGGAGGAAGCAGAGGGTTCATTAACAGGGTATTCTCTATGATTCTCTGTCTTATTCCAAATATATGAAATAGAAAATCTAATTACCTGGAATAATCTGCATTTCTAAGATTTATAGCTGATATTGTCTAAACTAAACAGATGTTTTTGACAGGTTATTGATAAAATCACGCTGGTATCAATTTATTTTGTAAAGTCTTTCTCTGCATTTTGTCTTCTAAAATCCCTTCATTTGTTTTAATTCTTACTCATGACTGGAGTCAAGCTCGCTGGTCTGTATTGTATTTCTATAAATAACATTAGCCTTCAGTACCACCTGGAGGTTGAATGAAAGGATACTCATGTTCTCAACATCCAGTTGATTTAATACCTTTTGAGTAAGCCTCTAGTTATTGGAATGTTCTTGTTATAATCAGCTTACAAGCAGGGATAACCATCCACAATAAAAGATGCTTAAGTAAATATGAAGGGTGTTTATTCCTGTTAATACAAGGAATCAACTGACACTGAAATTCATATTTCAGCAGCAAAAATAATAATCTTTTCATCTTCCTGTAACAGCTGCTTTGAACAGACATGTGTGCTGACAGTGGCAATGGTAACACTTCTAATTAATGCAAAAAATAATTACCACAGTGAGTATAAATTTACAGGTGAATCTTCAACATGGACATAAGGGATAGTAAGCTCTGAAATGTGGGAGAAGATTTAATCATTGTGCTGCCCGAGGCAACAAGTGACATGGTGTCCTTGCAACGTACGCTAACAAGAACAGTTATGTAGGTGCATTGTATGCTGGAATAAGTCTCAGAAATTGTTATATTAAGAAGTTACGTAATGGTCTCTTGATGTGCATAATGTAAAATAATTTTTGTTTACAATAATTTATCATTTTTTTATGCTCAAATGTTACATGGCAAATTGTTACATGGCAAATTGTTTCTATTTATATGTTTGTATTAACTTTTTTATATGTACATAACCTTTGGCATGCCTGTTCATTATACAGTATGCACAATGTCCTGAATGTATAACACTGTAGATGTCTTTATCATGATTCACTTAGGAAAGTAAATGTGTACTTAGTGGGGTAAATGTGGTAAAGCCATGATTATGAAAGGGTAATATTGTTCTTCTTTAAATCTGATTATTTTCATGCACATGACTGAATAATTGACGTGGACGTATTTACTAAGCTCAGTGAGTATTCACTTTGCACAGTCAAAATTCTCTAATCAATTAAATCTCATTTACACTGTATTTTTAGTGCTAACTACTTCAAGAACCCAATGGATTTCTGTGGCTGAGCTCACAGGTGATGGCTGACAATTTCAGACACTCGGCCTGTACAAAGCAATGAAAGGCTGACTGTAGGGTCAACTGTCCACCAGTGTACATATTTTTTTAAACAATAAAGTGTTACTAAACCCAGGACCCTGCATTCATTATATCTGGCCTCACACAGTACACAGAACATGGAAATGCAATTATTTTAGTAAATATAAACTGCTAAATACCTTTTCTCATCAGCAGTATATACTGTAGCAGTCTTGTGACTTCTATGAGTGTCTAGTTAAAGATTGTAGGAGGAGTTTTATTTTCATTCTACTGTGACTGTCCTATCAGGCTGGTTGCAGGACCCCGACCCTCTATCTGAAAAGTGCTAATTGACCCTGTGCCAATCAAAAAACCTATCTAGTAATACACACCAAACTGAGCATGTGCAAAGTGCCTCCAAGGCTCTGTTCTATCAGGATATTGCTTAGGGACAGTGGAATAAGGGGAGGATCAGAAAAGACAGGATCAAACAGCCTTTCTACACAATGCAGAGCATTAACTCCTTAGGTTCCAAAGTGAATATAACAAGCATGCTTTACTGCATATACAGACTGATTTTACTGTTGTGGGTTTAGTAACACTTTAAGCTTCGCATCATGGATACAGAGTCAACAGGGGTAGACAGTGAGTACACTGCTTTATGGCCCTTCAAAAAGTACATTGCCATAAGAAAACAATCAGGGGGCCCCACATGGCCAAGTTTCATGTGGGAAAACCCTTCATATACATTGTGCATGACCCCCCATTCCGCAACCTAATTGTCATTGCTCCTCACGACTAGTGCCGCAGAAATGAGGATGGAGTAGGGCTAGATAGTCTTGACCTATTTGAATATCCGAGAATTTTGGGCAACCCATCTTGGAGAGGGACAAAGAAGGGCACAATGAAACCAAAGAGAAAGTGAGGTAGAGGGTGAAAAGAGAGAAGGAAGAAAAGAGGCCCATGACTAAGAGCCCAACTAGAACCCCCCACAGCTGCTCTGAGCTCTTAGAGGTTTTTCAGAAATGGCTAAAATTTAGAGGATGTGGCACTGGTGTTCAGATGTTATTGCACATGGAGCAATAATCTGTGGTTAGGGACTGATGATTGCCACTGAACACAAACAGTTGCCATCCAGGGGTGATCATGTGTCCCTAGCTGCAGGTAATTGCTCCATGTGTGATTACAACCAAACTCCAGGGGAAGTCCATTGCTGCTCAGCAACTAGTTGTCACATTGTTACTCTATGAGATGCGTTTACTACCGGTTCGGATATAGAGCTGTAAAGTCACTGTTCTCTTTCAGTCCATCCAAGTTGTTCTGCGTTGAACCCTGATGAAGGGGAGTGGTGTTGCCACCCCCCAATACATTGTCTGGTGCTTATTTCTGTGATATCTATGGTGTGAGCTACTGTTGAGTGCCCAATGAGTCCCTAATGAGCTTGTTTTTTTTATCTGACTACACATACAAGTTTCAAAGTTCCCAGAGCCTCTTTAACCACTTCCCACCCGGCCCTATAGGCAAATGATGGCTGGGCAGTGGTTTAGTTATCCTGACTGGACATCCATTGATGTCCTCAGGATAACCCGCGATCGCGTGCCCGCAGGGGCGTGCATCGAATGATCAGTGGTGCGATGTGTCAGTCTGACCCACCACATTACTGATCTCAGTAAAGAGCTTCCATCGGAAGCTCTTTACCACGTGATCAGCCATGACCAATAACAGCTGGTCACAGTGTAAACAGGAAAAACTGTTTATCAGCTTTTCCTCTACTTGCATTTGCAGACGTGAGTAAAGAAGAGGTGATCGGCTGCTCTCCTGGCAGGGGGTCTGCACTGATTGTTTATCAGTGCAGCCCCCCATAGGATCGCCACCCAGCACCACCATGGATGCCACCAGGACCACTAGGGAATGCCCACCCAGGGACCACCAGGGAGACTACAAGGGAAGCCCACCCTGACCACCAGGGAGCCCACCCTGATTACCAGGGAACCAACCTTAGACCACCAGGTAAGGGCCACAGTGCCCAACATGGATGGCACTCAGTGCCCAACTTGGATGCCACCCAGGACCACCAGGGAATGCGTCCTAAAAAATTCCATTCATCATTGCAGCCTATCAGTGCCCACCAGTGCCAGCTATCAGTGCCCAACAGTGCCACCTATTAGTGCCACACATCAGTGCCACCTATCAGTGCCAAATGCCACCTATCATTGCTGCCTATGAGTGCCCATCAGTGCCACCTATGAATGCCCATCAGTGCCACCTATGAGTGCCCATCAGTGCTGCTTATCAGTGTCACCTGTCAGTGCCCGTCAGTGCTGCTTATCAGTGCCTCCTATCAGTGTTGCATATATGTGGCTCACCATCAGTGACCATCAGTGCCAGCTCATCAGTGCCAATCAGTACTGCCTCATCAGTGTCCGTCAGTGTAGCCTCATCAGTGCCCATCAGTGATGGAGAAATTGTACTTATTTACAAAGCTTTCTGACAAAAACAAAGAAATTTTTTTTTTTTCAAAATGTTTGGTCTTTTTTTATTTGTAGCGCAAAAAATAAAAACCCCCAGAGGTGATCAAATACCATCAAAAGAAAGCTCTATTTGTCAGAACAAAATGATAAAAATTTAATTTGGGTACAGCGTTGCAGGACTGCGCAATTGTCATTCAAAATGCAACAGCGCTGAAAGCTGAAAATTGGCCTGGGCAGGAAGGGGGGAGGGGTATTGAAGTGGTTACATATGTTGTTCAAGAATTTTTAATAATTGCCAGTGCCTCCACTCACTTGCAGTCCCACTTGAGAAAATATGCCAGTTTCATAGAGAATAATCCAACCAGTATTGTATGTATTAGTAGGAACAAGTAACATCCAGCAAACCACCAAACTTTACACTGTCGTACAGATTGTGCCTATATTTCTCTCTTCATGTGCTTTCTTTAAGGACTTGCCCAATAATCCCTTACAATAGGCAGATCACTCTTAATTACTTCAACACACAGCACAGAGGGCACAGCAGCCATATTTGAAAAGGGAAAAACAAACACCCTGTATCACACGTCAGTAGGCACACTTTGTAAATAAACTCCAGAGTGATATATCACATCACTAAAATGCAATGGAAAGTTTATGTTATTACAGAATCAGCATCTGTATATGGAATCATCAATTTCTTACTGAATTTACCTTTCCAAGAGCTCAGTAAAATCCCATAAAGTGTTAAAGAAGTCCTCATTTTATCATTGTCCACTAACATTTAGAAAATTCCAACCACTCAGCACTAGACTGAATATTGTGTCTCTTGCAACTTTTTTCGTTAGGCTTTGATATGGTTTTATGAAATTCACAAATGTTTTTTCTACCACTAATGAAAAAATTACCAGATAAATTTGCATCTAGTAAATACATGAGCTTAAATGCTCAGCAACCCTTACAGAGAATATTTGAAGTTTAACAATGACACAACAGTATAGGCAATTAGAGAACAATTCTGAATCTTTAATTTCTCTGAATAGCACACTGTGTCTAAGAATTAAAATCCCCATTGAATTCTTAAGCTAGTGTACTGTGACTGGGTTAGACCCCCTGCTCAAGAAGAGCTTTACCAAATCTTACATAGTGTATGGAGGACAGTGACTTTTGACATATACTCAGTAAAATTGATTTACTAAATGAGTATAGGCTGTTCACTAAGCAAACTGAATTTGCACACTGTAAGGGAATTTTAGTGAATGAGTTAAAGCCTAGTTGACTTCGATCTTCCAAAATTGTGCAAACTAATTCTGTTTTTTAAACTTTTGTTTGTACTTGGTTGGGTATTCTTTGTAAAGGGAATTTTCACCACATGTACTAGGCCAAGTAAAATATCCCTTTGCACTTTGGAAAGTGAACATGCTTTATTCCTTTAGTGAATCAACCCTAATATTTTTGATAGGCACATTTTGTTATCAGCAGCACAACCCTAGTCACAAAACCTAATCTGATATGTTGTGTCTTCACAGAATGTTTTTTTCAAAAAAATCTCTTCCAAAGTCAGAAGAAAAACCTTGCACCTCAAAAATACAGGATTTTTTTAAATTGCATTTTATACTAGATGGTGTACAGTTGACAATAAATGTTATATCAGCAGGATACCTTTAAATAGTTGTGCTCATAATATCCTGCAACAAGTAAAGGCCCATACACACTATGTGAAATTCGGACGGGAATTTTCGTACGACGACCGATCGTCTGAAATTCTTACCGTTAGTATGCTCCTTTCGACAGCCGATTTTTATTTTTCGTATGGCAAAAGCTGGATTTGCAGACTAGAATTTTTTTTTCATACATCAAGGCAACATCCGATTTTCGTATGAGTATGGTTTTCGTATGAAAAAAATCCTACGATCCAGAGCCATGCTCAGAAACTAAAAAATACATACAAAGCTATTCAACACATTACGTCACTTCTGACATTGAATTCAGTCACACAAAAAAATTTGCATTGTTAGTGCGCTCTTTACTATTAACATGAGACCAGCATCCAACAAAAAAACAGAAGTTCTATTGTGCAAAAATCTAAGCATGTGTACGAAGCTTAACCACTTGCCAACGGCCGTACGACTATAAGCGTATATATCGCCGCTTATAGTCGTCACTCACGTGCATGGCGGCTAGGGGGCAAGTGACGACTATAAGTGGGGCCATGGGTCGGGCGGACTTGATGTCCGGGGGCGACTCGCGATGCCCTGTGACAGAGCAAGAACGGGGAATTGCCAATGTAAACACGGCAATTCCCAGTTCTGACAGGTGGTAAGAGATCTAACTGATCCCTGTACTTGGGATCAGCTACATCTCTGGTGTGCCAGCCAGCCCAACCCCCACACAGTTAGAACACACCCAGGGAACACAGTTAACTCCTTCACTGCCCCTTGCAGGTTAACCCCTTCACTGCCAATGACATTTATACAGTAATCAGTGGATATTTAAATTTCTGATTGCTGTTTAAATGTCATTGGTCCTAAAAATGTGTCAAAAATGTCCGACATGTCCGCCCCATGTCCGACAGTCCTGATAAAAATCACATATCGCCGCCATAACTAGTAAAAAAAAAATGTAAAAATGCCAGAAATTAATTCTCATGGTTTGTAAAGGCAGTAACTTTTGTGCAAACCAATCAATAAACGCTGATTGCGATTTTATTTACCAAAAATATGAGGAAGAATATAAATCGGCCAAAACCTGAAGAATAAATTAGTTTTTTTATATATTTTTTTTTGTATATATATTTTAGCAAAAAGTAAGAAATATTGTTTTTTTTTGCAAAATTGTTGCTCTTTATTTGTTCATAGTAGTGATCAGAAATCACGCAGAGGTGATCAAATACTATCAAAAGAAAGCACTATTTGTGGGAAAAAAAAGGACGCAAATTTTGTTTGGGTACAACGTCGCACGACCGCGTAATTAACAGTTAAAGCGATGGAGTGCCGAATCGAAAAAAGTGCTCTGGTCCAAACGTGGGAAATCCTCCTGGGGCTGAAGTGGTTAAGAGGGATGTATTGCTTTCAAACCATGTTTAACACTTTAACATTTTATTATCTATGGCATTTACAACTGTATATGCAGACTTTGCTAACCTAGCAAATATATTTGCACTGTTACGAGAAATACAGAATGATGGTTTCTAGTCTGCAGCATACACAAATGACATATACATTAAATTACATTCTGGCTTCATGTTACTTCACAGATGAGTTTCTAGTGTGATAACTCATCTGTATTCTGCAATGTGAGGGAATCACAATATCACAGACATAACAATATTTGAAAAATATTACTTACTAGTACAAATATATTATCTCAAAACTCTGCTTTTACCTCCTGGAAGCCATATCTTAAGAATTTAATGCATGTGGAAAATGTATATGACAATTGTTTGATGAGTAGTTCAGTTCTTGTCAATTGTTTAGTGTCATGCATCTAAAAAAAAAAAAAACAATTAATGTTACAATTATTCTCCACATGTCTACCATAAAAATAAGCACATTTTTAAGCAGTTTGTTTTCATTCTGTCGACTAATATATGGAAGTCACAGGCAGTCAGGTAACTGGCATTTTTAGAAAATGGTCAACAGTGGAAGTTCATACGTTTCTGAAAATTTCCATTATAGGTTAAAGCCAGCCATACATGTATGAAAATGTTGTTCAGCAGGGACCGGAAGAGGGTTGATTCACCTATAAGCAGGCTGATTGTACCCAAGTCAATCCATCTATCGACTGTTAGAATTTTTACATGTGATTACTGCCAGCAGCAATAGCTGCTAGCAGTAGTCATTCCATTCTGCCAGCTGGGAAGGATCCCAGCACTCCCTTGCCGGCATAATGTAATATCGCTGCGGGAGGTATTTCCCCATCAACACTGACTGCGTTGATAGAGGAATCAAGCTATTTTCTTTCCTTCTACCCATGGTGGAAGGAAAGAAAATTAAATTAACTATATAATTAATTAACTATGGACTGCTTAAAAGGTTAGAGAAGTTAGGAGATAAAGGTAAGTAACATTTTAGATATAGTGCATACACCCAACCTGCCTTGGCCACTTGACCCTAATTACCCATCCTGCCCCCCAAACCCTCTTGCTAAAGCTTTGTAACCTGATTATAGCAACCTGCCTCCCTTCATGTTTACATCCTGTATATAAAATGTTTGCTGATGACTGCACCTGTACAGTAAACCCCTATAGACTCCTACGGGCAGTCCCTCAATATTTGATTGCATTTTGTTTGCAAAATGCCAATACTGTTAAATTGCAAATTTGAATCTAAAATATTATAAAATTGACCTAGCTGCAATTTTACAAACAATACAAGTATTACTAACATCAGTATAGCTTGCAAAATCAATTATTATAAAAAGTGTTTTTTTTTTTTAAATTTGCTTGTGATTAGCAGTCAACATATCATTTCACATGCCTAGAATTTAACCCAGATCAGGCTGATTCGAACTTGTGGTGATTTAAAATGCATATTACATGCAATTGTCACCTCCACCTCTGCAGTGTCAGGGCATTTACATGTGTTGTCATATTCCCAGGCTTTTGCAACAGTTAACCGGTAGGGGTTAAAACAGGCATGTCAATATTTGGACCACAAGATATTCCTGACAACTTTTTTATTTATTTTAATTGAATGATGTTTCAAAACTATTATATGGGTCATAAATCCTACAGTTTATTGTATACTTTTTAGAAATTGTTTTATGACACTTTTATTAGTGTTGAACTATCGGTTGCATATATTGTAGGGAATTGCAGGGAAAGCTATTACTATTTACAAATACTACAAATTTTATGAGACTAGCAGTCACAGGCAGTTATACCTTAGACCATCACACAGTGCAGCTATAAGGCTCTAGGCAGTAGTGTCCAGGCACAGGTAATGCACTGTTATTTTTCTGGAGGAATTCAAGGTGTGGGGGTTAGCTCAATGGGGATCACCTTCCCTGAGAAAAAGGCAGTCCAAACGGCAGGTTTTCTTAAAAGCTGACTTGCAGCCAGTTTTATTTTTAAAAGGTTGCATGCAAATCAAACAGACAAAACAGAAAATAAATCCTTGCCATCCAGGCTTACTAAACATTTCCAGTTTTCCTTACTGAACGGTGAAGGGTTTCTCCCAGTCACCCACAAAACAAAGACAATGCAAACCTTTTGTTTCAGTCATAAAGCAAACTTCAGTTCAGCAGCTCTCTCAGGTTTGATGGATCCTGAGTCCCAGGCCAGAGCAAACCTTTGCTCTACTCCTGTTTATTTATACCACCTATTGGTGGACACAAGTGGGCCACAAAATCTGGTCCGGAACCAACCCTGCCAAGGTGTCTGGTAAAACCTGGACCAGATTCCACCTTAGTTTCCTGCAAATAAATGCATGCAAGGTGAAACATAACATCCATCGATCACCTCACCTTTCACATATTCCCCCCCCCCCCGGCTCAAGCCCCTGTTTTCCTAAGAGATTTTTCTACTGCTTTCACCTGGGGCAAATGGGATTCTCAATCTGGGCTGTGAATGACTACATCGTCCAAATAGGCAGCTGCGTATTGGCGATGTGGTCTTAAGGTCTTATCCATCATTCTCTGGAATGTGACAGGAGCACCATGCATCCAATAGGCATCCGCTTATATTGGAAGGACCCCTCAGGGGTAGAAAATGCAGTTTTCTCTTTTGCAGACTCCATTAGGGGTATCTGCCAATAACCTAATTCAGATCTAGTAGTTATATACTGGGCACTACCCAATCTGTCAACAGGCTTGTCGACCCAAGGCATTGGATATGCATCAAATTCTGACATGCTGTTCAACTTTCTGAAATCATTAGGTTCAACAGGTTCCCCATCTATCATTTTAATGTTTTCTCTGGCTCTATTGAGTGTAGTGCCTTTTAGTTGTTCTGTACAAAAATCATCTTTCCTGACCTCTAAGTCAGGCACCACATTCTGTCCACTCTCACTATTAGAGTCAGAGATGATTTCTTGTTCATTACCCTCCAGCTGGGGGCTGGATTCCAGCTCCTCCTGCTCCCCAGCCAGTACAGAAAAAGGAAAAGTATCTCCTCCTTCCTTGAACATACCAACAGTATACCTTTCATTTTTGCAATTAAAAGAGTCTTGTGTGAGTTCCAGTGTTTCCTCATGAGGGGGAGCTCTCTCCTCCGGACTCCTTCTGTTTTCCCATAAACTCCAAAAATGAGAAAAATCTCTCCCCACTAGGACTTCATGAAGCAGTGAGGATACCGGCCCCCACTGAATGTGTCACCATGCCCCAAGGGGTATCAATCTCAACCACAGCAGTCTGGTAGTCAAGTGTATCACCATGTATGCAAATAATCCCAATAGTGCTAGGGTTTAACTTTGTGGGATTTACACAATCACCTTTGACTAATGTCACCACACTAGGGTTAGGGAACCACTGCTGCAGCCTCTGCGACTTGGCGGTTGGTTTCATGCTGGGCTGCAGTGGCCTGCAGCAGAGCTTTCAACACATCCTCCATCTTTCCACTTGTTTAGGAAGATGCCTGCTGAAAATTCACCATATGTGGGGGTTGGCTCCATGGGGATCACCTTCCCAGGGAAAAAGGCAGTCCAAATGGCAGGTTTTCTTAAAAGCTGACTTGTAGCCAGTTTTGTTGCATGAAAATCAAACAAACAAAAGAAAAAATAAATCCTTGCCATCCAGGCTCTTACTAAACATTTCCAGTTTTCTTAACTGAGGGATGAAGGGCTTCTCTCAGTCACCCACAAAACTAAGACAATGCAAACCTTTTGTTTCAGTCATAAGGCAAACTTCAGTTCAGCGGCTCTCTCAGGTTTGATGGATCCTAAATCCCAGGCCAGAGCAAACCTTTGCTCTACTTCTGTTTATTTATACCACCTGTTGGTGGACACTCAGACCGCATTCCACCTTAGTTTCCTGTAAATGAATGCATGCAAGGTGAAACATAACATCCATCGTTTACCTTGTCTTTCATAAAGTCACAAAGGCTAAAGATATATGTTTCAGGAAACAGCTTGGGAACAATGGAAAATGTAGATGTCCTGGTAGTATAATAACTATTTACTTTTTGAGTAAAGGTCTACTTTAAGGGGTGGTGGAGATACAAGGAGAGGGTTCAAAGTGTACTCCCTAAGATAAAAAGGTGGCTTGGTGTTCAGCTTATCACTTATAGGCCCCTAGAGAGTAGACATGTGCAATTTGTTTTGTTCCGAATTGAAATTTAAACAAATTTTATTTTTTCAGAAATTCAGATGTATTTGAAATTTCTGAATTACAATAGTACTGAATTTAAACAAATCCGAAATAACAGAAAAAAATTTGACCGAAATTTGAATTTGAATAGTTTTGAATAGTTTTCAAATCAATTTTGAATAGTTTTTTAATTCATATCATTTTCTAATTTCCAAAGAGAATAAAGTAGAATAGAAAATAAAGGAATATAATTAGAGTTGAGCGTACAGGGACTGTAAAATTCGGGATCGTACCGGACTTTGGGGTGTCTGTGCCCCGAACCCGATCCCAGATATTAAAAAAAAAGTCCGGGATCGGGTTCGGTATTCGGGTATTTTTGGCGCCTAATTCTATAGCTGCTGGGCAGCCAATCAACAAGCTTTTCACTAGTTTGCCCTTAGAAGACATCACAGCCATGCCTACTAATGGCATGGCTGTGATTGGCCAGTGCATCATGTGACCCAGCCTCTATATGGGGCTGGAGTCACGTAGCGCCGCGTGTCAGATCGTCTCAGACTAGAGTAGGCAGAGCTTCATGCCGCTGCTGTGAGGGAAAGATTAGCGTTCACAACCACCTCAGACTGCATTAGGGAGACCTTCATTGTGGTCCTGTGAGGGACTCATTAGCGTTCAGAACCATCTTATAGTGCATTTGGGAAACGTTCCTGTTGTTGCTCTGAG
Organism: Glandirana rugosa; assembly: GCA_018402905.1. Classification (NCBI taxonomy): domain Eukaryota; kingdom Metazoa; phylum Chordata; class Amphibia; order Anura; family Ranidae; genus Glandirana; species Glandirana rugosa. The sequence goes on from BLSH010008488.1 coordinate 1,914,600, forward strand.
GGAGAGATTCTCATTCTAAAACCATCTACTACTGCTTTAGGGAAAAGTTCCTGTGGGTGCTCTGAGGGAGAGTTTATCGTTCTAAAAACAACTACTACTGCATTAGGGCCAGGTTCCTGTTGGTGCTTTGAAGGAGAGATTATCGTTCTAAAAACAACTACTACTGCATTAGGGTCAGGTTCCTGTTGGTGCTTTGAGGGAGAGTTTATCGTTCTAAAAACAACTACTACTGCAATAGGCCAGGTTCCGGTTGGTGCTCTGAGGGAGAGTTTATCGTTCTAAAAACAACTACTACTGCATTAGGGCCAGGTTCCTGTTGGTGCTCTGAGGGAGAGTTTATCGTTATAAAGCCATCTCCTACTGCATTAGGGAGAGGTTCCTGTTGGTGCTGTGAGGGGGAGATTATTGTTCTAAAATCATCTCACATTGCAGTAGGGATAGGTTCCTGTCGGTGCTGTGAAAGACAGATTATCGTTCTAAAATCATCTCATACTGGTGTAGGGAGAAGTTCATGCTGCTGGTGTGAGAGGTGCATTTCTTGCACAAAAATAAAAAGTGAATCTACAATTTTCTTTTGTTAAAAAAATTAAGAATAATAATTTATTATTCTTTTTATTTGTATTAATAAATAGTGCTACATAGTACATTTGTGTCCAGAATGAGGAGAGCGTCAAATAAGGGACGTGGTGGTGGTCGGGTGCTGCTTGTGCTGCTGGTGTTGGTGGTGTTGTTGAAGCTCCTGTTGCAAGGAGAGGACGTGGTTGATCTGTGCCAGCTACACGCACAAGTAAAACACCTTCCTCAGGTAGCCGACAGAATCTTCAACGTTATATGGTAGGCCCGAATGGCGCTTAATGAATGGTGAGGCCAGAACAAGTACAGGTAATAGTAGATTGGGTGGCTGACAATGCCTTTCAGTTCCTTCACATTGTCTCCCACCCGGTCCCTTGATGAAAGCTCAGAGTTGGCACCTGAACCCCATGGCCATCTGTCTTTCACCTCAGCCCCTTGTAAATCAGCCAAGCAGTCTCTTATGCTTTTTGATGACTCTGCTGCTGTGCTTTCCGTGGACCATCCACATAGCCCTGGCCCAGAAGTGGAAGACATTGAGTGCACTGATGCCCAACCACTTCTAGTTCAGGATGAGGACATGGAAACACCACGGCAGCACATCTGTGATGATGATGACGAAACACAGGTGCCAACTGATGCAGCTTTCCTCAGTGTGTAGACTGACAAGGAGGGCAGTGGTGAAGGGTGGGTGGAAGATGATGTGGAGGATGATGAGGTCCTAGACCCCACATGGAATGAAGGTCATGTGAGTGACGTGTGCAGTTTGGAGGAAGAGGTGGTGGTCGCACAGAGGCACCAGCACAGCAAAAGAGGAAGCAGGTTGCAAAAGCAGAGCGAGCTTCCCCTAGACAGTATGCCTGCTACTACCCACCGCACCCAGGGACCTAGCACACCAAAGGCAGCTCAAAGGCGTTCCCCGGCGTGGCAGTGCTTCAGACAATGTGCTGACTGCAAGACACAAGTGGTTTGCACACTGTGCAATAAGAGGCTGAAGCGAGGCACAAATGTTCTAAACCTGAACACAACCTCCATGACCAGGCATCTAAATGCAAAGCACTTGCTGCAGTGGAATAAGTACCTCAAAATCCAAGAAAGGTCTCGGCCTCCTCCTGCTTCCTCTTCTGCTGCTGCCTCGGCCTCTTCCTCCACCTCTACAGTGCCAGTGTCACCTGCCACCCAGCAAATAGACGATGTGACAGCAACGCCACCATGTCCGCCACCTTCCCCAAGTATTTCTACACGGTCCCATGGAAGCTTACAGCTCTCCATCTCCCAAACACTGGAGAGAAAGAGGAAGTAAACCCCTACCCACCCGCGTTCCCTGGCCCTGAATGCCAGCATTTCCAAATTCCTGGCCTTTGAAATGCTGTCATTCCGTCTGGTGGACACGGACAGTTTTAAAAACCTGATGGCGGTGGCTGTCCCACAGTACATGGTTCCCATCCGCCACTACTTTTCTCAGGCGAGCCGTTCCTTCCCCGCACAAACAAGTAGGGGATGAGATCAAGTGTGCACTGCGCAACGCCATCTGTGGCAAGGTCCACATAATCACTGATACGTGGACCAGTAAGCACGGGCAGGGCCGCTATATCTCGCTAACTGCACACTGGGCAAATGTGGTGGCGGGTGGGCCTGAGGCGGCTAGCCGTTTGGCATATGTCCTGCAGGGCATTTCTCTTTGCCTCCTGTTGACTCCTCCTCCTACTTCACTTCCTCCTCCTCCTCTTCTACCACCTCCTCATCCGCTCAGCATAACACCTTCACCACCAACTTCAGCACACCCAGGGGGAAACGACAGCAGGATGTTTTAAAACTGATATGTTTGCGGGATAAACCACACACTGCGCAGATGCTGTGGACGGGAATTGAACAACAGACCGTTGAGTGGTTGTTGCCACTGAGCCTCAAGCCCGGCCTGGTGGTGTGCGATTATGGGCGAAATCTTGTTGCAGCTCTGGGCCTAGCCGGTTTGATGCACATTCCTTGCCTGGCGCATGTGCTGAATTTGGTGGTGCAGAAATTTCTAAAAAACTACCCAGATATGTCAGAGCTGCTGCAGAAAGTGCAGGCCATCTGTGCGCGCTTTCAGTGTTCTCACCCTGCTGCTGCTTGCCTGTCTGCGCTGCAGCAGAACTTCGGTCTTCCCGCTCACCGCCTCCTATGTGACGTGCCCACAAGGTGGAACTCCACCTTGCACATGCTGGAGAGACTGTGTGAGCAGCAGCAGGCAATAGTGGAGTTTCAGCTGCAGCACGCACGGGTCAGTCGCTCTGTGGAACAGCACCACTTCACCACCAACGAGTGGGCCTCCATGCGAGATCTGTGTACCATATTGCGTTTTTTTCGAGTACTACATGGCCAGTGCCGATGACGTTGTTCTCAGCGTTACTATCCCACTTCTATGTCTCCTTGAAAAAACACTTCGGGCCATGATGGAAGAGGATGTGGCTCAGGAGGAGGAGGAGGAAGAGGTGTCATTTACATGGTTAGCAGGCCAGTCATTCACAAGTGGCTCGGAGGGTGGGTTCCTGCAACAGCATAGGCCAGGTCAAAAATTATTTTTTATTCAATTTTATTCTCTTTGGAAATTGGAAAACTATTCAAATTTGAAAACTCTTCAAATTTGAAAACTTCGAATTCTAATTTGAAAACTATTCAAAATTGATTTGAAAACTATTCAAATCGTTGCAAATTCAAATTCCGAAAATTTTAATCGATTCAAATACGAATAAACAAAATGAATTCCGAAAATGAATCAAACAGTATAAACAAATTTAACTATTTATGCAAAGAATGATTCAAAACAAAACAAAACAAATTTTTTCGTTCTGCACATGTCTACTAGAGTGTCAAAAGACTGTATTGCATAGTGCCACACATTTATGTGGGACAAACTGCACATACATTATCTAGTATACTATCCATATTAGGATAGCCTGTTTATTATTCTGAAAATATTTGGGCATGCTTACACTCATATGTGCAAGTACAAGGAGCAGGGGGCTTTACAAACTTTTTTTGTTATTTTTTTAATTTATTTTATTTAGGTATATATTTTCAAACGTAAAGTGATTGTAGAGTTTTGTTTTTTTTTAACCATAAAAATAACAATCATGTTATACCTACCTGCTCTCTTGCAGTGCATTTTCACAGATCAGCCCGTATTCTGCTCTTCTCGGGTCCCTCTTCTGTGCTCCTGACCCCTCCCTCCTGTTCAGTTCCCCCACAGCAAGCAGCTCCCTGTGTTCATTCAGACATGGAGCCCTAACCTGTCCCCACCCCCTCTCTCCCCTGATGGGCTAGTTGACTGTAATTGACAGCAGCAACAGCCAATGACGCCGCTGCTGTGTCCCAGCCAATCAGGAGGGAGAATCACATACGGCTGAGACACTCATGGACATCGCTGGACAGTGAAGGGCCTCAGGTAAGTGTTGGGGTGGTGCTACACACAGAAGGCTTTTTATCTTAATGCATATAATGCATTTAGATAAAAAAAAACCTTCTGCCATTAAAGCTCTTTAACTTTATTGCTATCACATAGGGAGATGACAAGTAACCTATGTGATATAACAATGAAAATTATAAGTTCTCTACAATGAGACATCAGGGGTCTAATAGACCCCTAAAAGACATCAGGGGTCTAATAGACATCTAATATGTCCTATGCATTCCACTGAAGCTAATTATGCTGACAAAAGACAGCTCTGGAACCAAAAGAGATTAAATGCTCTCTGTTCATCATCCAGTTTTTCCCAACATCCACTAAGGAAAGTGGACCCAGAATATACACAAGCTCCTGGTTACTAAAGCATCGGAGGTATGTGTTAACACTGCTGTTGCTGATGTAAGCCCATTAAAATTAAACAAAAAACATGCATTTTCCATAATGCATATATAGTCAACAGACCTGTTTTGGCTAAGCTCAGTTCACCGCATTGACACTGACATTCAGAAAATGAAGAGCAGAGGTAATAAATAGCAAGCAAGAACTACCAGTGGTAGAAACGAGGTACTGTATGTTTTCTTCACAGTAAGGTGACATGTAGTAGCATCATTGTTAAAGGACACAGTTTATGATCCTTTCCATTCTTCTGGTAAGCACATGATAGTCTGCAACCAGTGAATCCTATTGGAACAGTGATATATACAGAGGCACACATCCACCCCTAACTGCAGATAATGAATCCACACGTGAATAAATGTGAATAGCTGCAGATGACTGTGGACAGTGTCATTGATTTCAACAGGCTTCTTGATGAAGCTGACCAGAAGTACCTGGCCATATGCACTGATGGGCAGTATATGGCCCTAATCGGCCATGTACCTGAGCCCTCCACCTGTATGACTGTCTGTAAAAATGTAACTAAAGACAAAACTTTTTTTTTTCTTGGATAGAGTGGAGAGGGATTAGAGTGTCTGTCAGGTTTTTATTGCTGTCTGTACCCCCTCTCTATTTCAGTGGTTCTCACTCTGTCCTCAAGTACCCCAGACAGCTATTTTATCTAAGGGAAATTCCCAAAACATGGCCTGTTGGGGGTACTTGAGGACAGGGTTGAGAACCACTGCTCTAATTGACCCATTTACAATTATCATTAAAAGTGAAAGTAACAGAAAAATCCAAATTTTGGGTTGTCCCTAGAACAGGAATAGTGGGGATATCTTCCAATAGATAGTTCTGGTAAACCCATTGACAACCATGGATTCCCTCACTTTAGAAGATTCTCTCCAGCTTCCTATTTTGGCAATGAGACAGGAAGTGAAGGAAAATCTCTCCAATGGGACACAGATGGCAAAAATAAATCTTACATGGATTATAGCCTTCCCTGACACGATCCAAAATGAAAAAAAAAGTTGTGCCTGTAGTTCTACTTTAAGGTGGTGTTGCACAGTCTACATTTACACTATAAATGATCTCACAATTTATTGTTCATAATATAATTTAGTGGAATTGTTCAACATTTTTAAATTGCATGGTTAAGAGAGCAATCACTGTATGTATAGTAACCTATAGCTACTATATGCAAGTATTTGGAAGCTTTGGTAGGAAAATGTAAAGAAAGCACATGTAAGGGAACTACAGGTGTTTTTTACCTTTTCATTCTCAACTGTCTTTTTAAAATCACCTAAAGCAGTCAGAAAACTCAGGTTTGTGAGTACCAGAGTCCAGTAAAAAAAAACTCAGCAAGTGATTACAGAATCTGGAAGCCATGTGTTTCTTTTTCAAACTGCTTGAACACTTTGAAAACATCTTGAACAAGGCAGTAAAATAACAGACTATAATCTAAGGTTAGCAGCAATTTACTAATAAAATAATACAGTGGTACCTTGGTTCACAAACTTAATTTGTGAACTGACTCTGGTGGCGAACCGAATTGGTCGTGAACCAAGGCAAATTTTCCCATAGGGTTCACTGTAAATCACGTTAATCCGTTCTGAACTTTTTTTTTTGTTTTTGAACCACAAAGCTAGGAAAAAAAAGTACAGTACAGTATGAAGAGAGAACCCTAACCTTGCACATTCTTGTGACCTGCATTTGCGCTTTGCATATTCTTGTCACCTGCATTAGTGCTCTGCACTTTCTTCTTTCCAGCATGCTTGTTCTGCATTTTATTTGGAGCCATACTGGATGTACAGTACAGTATGTATGTGCCAATAAGCACACCAAAAAGCTTCTCAATATTGTACTGTAAGTGTCTTCATAGTACTGTACACTTTCAGTGTCTCTCTGTGTCCCACAATCTCGCCATAGCTGGGAAGAGCAGGGAAAATGGCCACAAATCGCGTTCGTGAACCAAAGCAGGGTTCATGAACCGTAGCAAATTTTTGTGAACTCTTCTTTTCGTGAACTGAGTTGTTCGTGAACAGAAGCGTTTGTGAACCAAGGTATCACTGTACCTCTAAGGAGCTCAGTTATTTGCTCTTTTTCCAATTCAACACATTCTTATTAACAGTAGTAAAATTTTTTGAAGCAAGGACAAAATCATGTACTCTTTAATAACACTAAAGCCTCGTACACACGGTGCGATGGTCATACGACCGAACAAACCAAATTGTATGTTGTCTGATGTATCTCGCGTACTGACATGCACAAGCAATCGTACAACCAAGCCGAAAGTAGTGACGTGTTATGAACGTATAAAGAGGAAGCTCAGGTACATGTAATTTGTGAAATAGGAAAGTAGGTTTACACAAGCGGACACTTCTGGGCGTTCCTGACTTCTGAGCATGTGTGTTTTCCACGGTACAACTTGTTGGAGGACTGTCGTATGTCGGCTGTTCTAATTGCGCTTACTAAAGGTCAGATGATCGTACAACAAACGGTCGTACAACCGTTCTCATACGACCATCGTACCGTGTGTATGTGCCTTTACTTAGTACCAGAAGTAACTGCTACTTTAAAATTGATTCTGCTATGTGACCTGGTGATACTATCAAGACTTAAAAACACTTTATGCTTTTATTCAATCTCTCTGGCTCTAACTCTTTCAGAGCACTTATATTTGCTTTTATGATTTGCATACATAGTTATATATTAACCAATCCACTGACAATGTAATTATCACCCCACCTGCTAACTCTATAGCAATCATCTGTTTCGCCAGTACTATATTTATCATCCAATCTGTTTACCATTTTAATATATTTATGATACAGTTTATCCAAATTACTTTCTTCCATGGGATATACACAGTGCATCATTTTGTTTTCTCTAGGCTAAGATTGCCCCTTGAACTAAATCAAGGTGCTATAAGTACAATGGTGTGATCTAAATATACAGTTCATATATATGTGCATTCAATGATATGGCACATATAAAAGCACCATACATGAATAGAATAGTGAGTTCAACTGATATATTCAAAAGAAGACAAATCCAAATTGTCCATAAACAAAATCATATGAATGTGCCACCATGAGCATGCAGCCAGATCCATGACGGATCCACCACCAATGGATAAGATGTGCGCTTATCCCAAAATATAGACCACCTATTAAGGAGGGTCAAACTGAACGTATATTCACACACTCCTCTAGGTCTTTTAGATCATCTTGGAACAGGAACAGACCAGGGTCACCATAAGACAATCCGGATCATTATCCTCCCGAGCTCCAAACCACAGATCTCCCACCAGCTGCGATCACAACCTCGCTGTTTTTACATGCAAAACCGTTTTCCTGGCCCATCCCACCTTGCTATGGAGGCTTGCTATGGGGAAACCCAAGCAGGCTCACTCCAGAGCTGCTGCTCTATATGTCCATTTACACACACACACAGAGCATGGCTCAACCCCTCCTCTCTCTCTCCCCACTGGCTCACTGGCTGTGATTGACAGTAGCGGGAGCCAATGGTTCTGGCTGCTGTCTCAGCCAATGAGGAGGAAGAGACCTGGGAGAGACACTACTCTCATACACATCACTGGATTGAGTTGGGGCTCAGGTAAGTATTAGGGGGACCAGGGGAGCTGCTGCACCCAGAAGGTTTTTTTTTTACTTCATGCATTTAATCCAATACCCGCCTTCCTGTGACAGCTGTACTGTGAGAAGTTCCTCGTACTAGCTGTCACTTTTTGAAATCAGTGTGGCTGTTCAGGGCTCTGCCCACATGGCCGTTTCATTCATTCACACAGCTTTGTGGTTGAATGAGCTACAAGCCCCGGCATTCTTTGTGGCTGTCGGCTTGTAGTTCTCAATGGACAAACATGACACAGTGGAGCGCCATGATAGTTCAGTAATTCTTCCTGTCAGTGTATCTGCTTGCCAGGGATGTTCAGGCACATAGATACTCTGACAGATCTGCAGGAGACCTGCATGGCACCAGCGATCTGCTGAGCACTGGTGCAATCCTTTACAGGCTTCAAAAAAATGCACATTTTTTTATCAGCAAAAAAAAGTGCATTTATTTATTTATTTATTTTTTTAATAAAAGTGAACCTTTAAAGTAAAAAACATTTAAAGCTTGCTGTCCTCCCTCACCTCCCTAAGCACTTACCTGAGCCCTCAATTGATCCAGCATTGTGCACAACTGGATCTCTTCTCTCTTCCCCTTCACACAGGGACTCGGGCAGCAGCAGGGCTGCTGTCAATTAAATGCTGTGAGAAAGAAGGGGGCAGGGCCAAGCCACACTGTCTGTCTGTGGAGCATGGCTCCATAGACACACAAAGGTCAGGAGCGAGCACAGCTTGCTATAGTGGAACACCAAAAGAGGAGGAGCCAAGATCACCAGTGGAGGGGCAGAAAAGGGGGTTCAGGGCCACTATGTACAATACCATTGCACAGAGCAGGGAGTATACCATGTTTGTTATTTAATTTTAAAAAATTGCCTTTAGTAGCACTTTAACAACTCAGGAAGTGACTGCCTCTCCCCGTTTATATAAATTTAGGTGTCATCTGCATAGAGAGAAAACATTCCCTGTCTGTGCCCCCCCCCCCCTTCCCAGGCAAGCCCTTTGAGTGTTAAGTATTGTCCTATTAGATTTGCACAAAGTCCTATTGTCTTTCTATGCAGTTAGAGTGTATCGAGGAGCTTCAGGTTCAAACCAAAGCAGAATTCAGTACTAACTTTGCCTGTTTGGCATTTGGCAAGCACATGGACTAAATGCGGTATTTGACTTCCCCCAGTGCCCCAATCTCAGGCTGCAGCAGGAAGTGTTACATTTAGCAACTGTATTACCACTGCTAAATGTGACAGCTTCACACTCAGTCTGGTTGTTACAAAGTCTGTGGCCGTCAGCTTCCTAGCAACCCAACCCTTTCAGCTGTCAGCCGGGAATGCTATACTTGGTTAATGGCCTCAGTCACCAACCCCTTCCATTTGTATACAAATCAGCTGTAAGCCAAGAATCCCTCGTATAGGCAAAAGTAGCGATGGGAACAAATGTGTTGTCATGTTTTTTATCTTTTGGTGGTTCAGCCAGAGCCATTCATGTCATTATTGACAAGGATCTGCATTGCTAGAGGATGCAATTGATGGGTTTATATTGTGGGTTGTGTCAAAGTGTGTGGTGTGTTTATTTATTGTTTACATTTTGTTGTGAATGAGTATGGGCACTTTGTACCCCTTACTCATTCATGTGATGGGGCAGTATTTGGGGTTTATTTGTAAAAGGCCAGGGTTGTGGGAAAGATACCATATTCATCATCAATATGAGGACTAGGTGCTTTGTCAGGGGTAAGGTAAGCTCCCCATGTTCAGGGCATGGGGCCAGATATGGTTCAGGTGGTGCATGTTTATTACCTTTCCTTTCCATGCCTGTTGGGATGCATATTTGGATGAGTGTTTGGTATAGACTTTAGGGACCCACATTTTTGGGGATTTATCTATAAAATCAATTTCAGACCGAAAGACCTGGTATAGATTTTAGAGGAACCCCCACACCATTTTCTGTTTTTTTTTTTCCATGGGGTCCCCCTTACATTCTATAACAGACCATCATCTAGGATGAGGGTGTTACAGCAAAAGTAAAATTTTAGAAAGTAAATTAAAATTTGCCAGTAATTTACCTTACCCTGATGGCTTCTTTGTATCCCAAAATACATGCCAGACCTTTAAGGGTCTAGCATGTATTTAAGGGATCTCCATGCCACTTTTACAAATAAATCCATGCTGACAGAGAAATATTATTTAGAGGCAATTTGAATGCCTTTTTTTTCTTTGTAAATGTTATTTTTTCTGTAGTACGCACAGGTGCGCCACTGCACAGCCAGGTGTAAAACATAGCTCAAACTTGATATTTAAAGGAATTTTAATGTTTAATATTTCACTTTAGGCATTATTAAAATTGCTGCTCCTCACCAAATAGTATGTTTCCCTCGCCTGATCCCTTGCCTATTAGTTTTGAAAATTGCCATAACTGGTTTTAAAGATTCAGCTTCAATTGACTTAATTTAGCTTCAGAATAACATTCAGCACTTCTGTTCAATTTGGCTAACCTCTTCAAAATAAACATTTTATTACAATAGTATTTATCACCTTCAACATAGCTGTATATAGACCATGGGCTTGGAGTGAACTTTATAACAATAATTTAACAGCATATACATGTTTAGATGTAGTTAGCGCTTTGCCACCACTAGGCAGGGACTTTTACCCCCCGCCCCAGAAGGGGTAAACAAAGGGTTAAACGTGCTTCCAAAGCACTTTGCAGGTGTTTTGGAAGTGCTGGTCATTCATTTCAATGGCTGGGATGGTTTGGGAGTGGTGTATACACCTCTCCCGCACCACCCCAGAGATGCTGCTTGCAGGACTTTTTTCCTATCCTGCAAGCACACTGCCCCAGTTTGAAACACACACTGGGGAGGATTGAGAGGAAGTTTTTAGGTGCTTTACAGGTGCTATTTTTAGCTCTAAAATGTCTAAAAACTCATTGTGAAAGGGGTCTTAAAGTTAGCATTCAATTGGATTTTCCCTTTAAATAAACAGAACAGATTAAGGGAGCTGTTTTATTGAAAACAAAAAGGTAACATTGAAAACAATTGAACATTTTCTGTGGTTTCCAAAAGTAAACAATATGACCTTGCCTCTCATTTTATGAAATAATTGACAAGAATTGTGATTAGTAGAGATGGGCCAAACACCCCCCCCCCCCCCCCCTAGTTTGGTTCACACCAGAACATGCGAACAGGCAAAAAATTTGTGTGGACATTTGAACACCGTTAAAGCCTATGGGACCCAAACATGAAAAATCAAAAGTGCTAATTTTAAAGGTTTATATGCAAGTTATTGCCCTAAAAAGTGTATGGGGACCCGGGTCCTACCCTAGAGGACATGTATCTATGCAAAATAAACATTTTTAAATTGATCGTTTTTTCAAGAGCAGAGATTTTAAATATGTTTAAAGGGAAACAATAAAATGAAATATTCCTTTAAATATCGTGCCTGGGGGGTCCCTTAGTCTGCCTGTAAAAGGGCACATCTCTGTGATGTTTACAACATAGCCAGAGCAAAATGACATTTGTGAAGGAAAAATTTATGACTCAAACCGCAGACCCATCCCTACTAATTAGTATCAGAAGCAGCCACAATTGTGTGCTTATTTTTTATTTTTTCCTGTATTCTTGAACTAGCTACATTATCTTCTGAATTCAGAAGAAATATGACTTTAAAATGCCCATGAAGGGGACAGCAATGTGTAAATGTAATAAATATGAAAGCCATCAAGCTCTGTTGTTTGATGATTATTGATGGAGGAAAAGGACCTTTGCAATCAGTGAGCACACCCAGATACAAGTACGAGTAGTTCCAAATCTAGCATTATTTAATCACACAGTTTTCTGACACAGAAAATATGAAAACAAGACACGTGATTGCACTATAAAAACAATGAATTGAAAATGAGAACAAATGTACCTTTTAACCTTTAGATAATTCCAGACATATATCCACTCACTAACCTTTACTAGTAAGCTTTGATTTTTGAATGGCACACTACAAACATGCAGAATTATAATAGCAGATAGTAAATTGCTTCATACTGTAGATACAAGCTAACATAAAATAGCAAGGGCGCTAAAACATAAATATACCTTAGTCCGTTTTCTATTCAGAATGACAATTATATGGCAGGCAACCACAAAGGCATGGGATAGACGATAATATTAAGACGTACAAACATCACACGGTAAGTTTTTAGTTTCGAATGATCATTTCCAATCACTCACCTATATACAGACCTTAATAGATTTCCAATTTTCCATGTAAACAAGAGTAAAAGTTAAGTAACAAAAATATCACGTTAGTGCACAGAACAAAAGTATAAAAGACACAGTCTTTTGACACACTAATTTATTACGATCTAAACCTTGATGAGCATGAACATAGACCCACACGAGTGACTAACGTTTCCAGGAAAAGGAGGTAGTTATTAGTAGTTTGTTGTCTCGA
>BLSH010008488.1:1940562-1955977 GCA_018402905.1 Glandirana rugosa
CAAACTATGGACATTGATTTATGGCGTTTTTATTTATTTTATTTTTTTTACTAGTAATGGCGGCGATCTGCGATTTTTATCGGGACTGCGATATCGGGGCGGACATGTCGGACGTTTTTGACACATTTTTGGGACCAATGACATTTATACAGCGATCAGAAATTTAAATGTCCACTGATTACTGTATAAATGTCATTGGCTCTGAAGGGGTTAACCTGCAGGGGGCAGTGAAGGGGTTAACAAATGTTCCCTGGGTGTGTTCTAACTGTGGGGGGGGCGGGGCTGGTCGGGACATAACAGATCTAACTGATCCCAGTGACAGGGATCAGTAGATCTGTCATGTCCCATTCACAGAACGGGGAACCGCCGTGTTTACTTCGGAGGTTCCCCGTTCCTCCTCTCTGAAGGGAGATCGCGGGTCTCCGGCGGACATCGGGTCCGCTAGACCCGCGGGCACGCTCCCGCGGGCGCGTGCACGTGCCACTCGCGCCCGCGGGAGCGCGCCCAGCACAAGCCAAATGGGAGGACGTCTATTGACGTCCTCTTGGCATTTTAGAGCCGCGCTGTAGCCGTCATTCGGCTATGGCGCGGGCGCGAGGAAGTTAATACCCAACCTGTATAAGGATCCGACCAATTCCTCCTCTTAAAGACCCATTCCTTTACTGAACTGTGACATTAAGGTATTGACAACCAGGTTGATGAAGCTGCTACCGTCCCTGATTAATATAGATCAGACAGGCTTCATGCCTGGCAAGTCTACAGATGTGAACCTCAGGCAGGTCTTTACGCATCTCCATCTCTCAGCAGAGGGCAGTGCCTCCAGGGTTCTGGTGGCGCTAGATATCGAAAAAGCATTTGACACCGATCGGTGGTCATTTATGCAGAAAGACCTTGAGCCTTTTGGTTTCGGACCTAATTTCAGAAAATGGATTAGCCTGCTATATCAGGCCCCACAGGCCTGCATTCGGCTAGGCGGCAGGCTCTCGGCCTCTTTTGTATAAGGAGGGGCACGAGGCAGGGGTGCCCCCTCTCCCCTGGGCTCTTCGCCCTGGCTATGGAGTCACTGGCGGATGCACTGAGGAGATCCGAGGATGTGAGTGGTGTTTGTGTGGGTGCTGTGACTGAAAAATTAGCACTCTACGAGGATGACTTGATCCTTTTTTTATGGGATCCGGGTCCCTCGCTGTCCGTGGCACTGAAAATCCTTGATCGATTCGCAGTGCTCTCCGGGCTATGCACCAACTGGGGGAAATCCCTTATCTTACCCATAGACCCTGGGGCACTCAGTGTAGCGAGCTCTGATATCCTACTCCAATGGGCGACCACTATTAAATACTTGGGGATAGTCATTTCACCCAATGTGCAAGACTTTGTTCAACTTAACTTGACACCGACCCTACAGTGGTGTAAACAGCGACTAAGACCCTGGGTGAACCTCCCCCTGTCACTGGTGGGTAGAATTAACCTAGTAAAAATGAAGATCTTGCCGGTGTTGCTGTATCAGCTATGGCATGTTCCAGTCTGGGTACCAAAAAGGGTTTTTAAACAATTAGATTCCCTAATTACCAATTTTCTATGGCAAGCACGCACGGCTCGGTTTAGTAAAAAGACCATATGCAGCCCATGGACTCAAGGTGGCCTTGCGTGCCCAGATTTCCACTCGTACTATCTAGCTGCCCTCCTCGCGCATGCTCATGGCTGGTTGGCCTCAGGTGACACAAACTCATCGGTGGTCCTTGAGGCGGCGTACCTGGATTCCTTCGAACCTCTCCGCAATCTGCTTTACAGGGGCAGAGGGGCTCTTTCCTCCCCACTAACCCAAGCCATGCAGGTGATGGTCAAGGCATGGCATATTGTACTATTTAAACCCAACCTTGCGAGAGCCAAGTGGTCCCCAGATACAGATTTTGGTTTAATCCCCGGCTACAGGAATTTAGATCCCTACCGGCTTGTGGGTGGGCCGGGGAATTAAGTATTTGCATGATATAAATGATGCCTCAGGGCTGATTACTTTTGACAGGCTAAATGATAAGTTTCAACTTCCAAACTTCTTTTTCTTTTGGTTCCTGCAGCTCCGCCACACCTATGCGTCACAATTTGGAGCCTCATTCATCCGTATGGAACGGGATGACTTGGAGTCTCTACTAAGGGACCCTGAGTTCACAAAGCCACTATCACACATATACAGAGCTCTTCTCCCCACCATCCAGGTGGGTTTGGAGGGGTTGCAAGAGCCTTGGCGGGCGGAGGTGTCGGACCTAGATGCAGAGGACTGGGAGGACATATGGGATAACCCCTTGCGGGCCCTGATAGCGAGTAGGAACAAATTGATCCAATTTAAAATTTTACACCGGTGCTATTATATCCTTCAATGACTACATAGTATATACCCCTCTGTTGGGGCAGGCTGCTGGAGATGCGGTGACACCCCTGCTGGATTTATTCATATCTTTTAGGAGTGTCCCATGATCCAACAATATTGGCGTAACATTACCCGATTTATTCAGGAAATGACCACTATTAATACCCCGACTACTATCAGAGTGTGTCTACTGGGGTTGGTGGACTCACTGGCTTGTTCCAAGGCCATGAGAACACTCTTAGGTATCCTTCTGTTCTATGTCCAGAAAGCTATAGTGCTTAGGTGGAAGGATCCTAACCCTCCCACTTTGGCAGCGCGGAAGCACTTAGTTAATGATGTGACTCCACTGTATAAAGCTACGTTACTGCTCTGGGGATGCCCTGGGAAATTTGAAAAGGTTTGGCACTTGTGGACGGAGACAGATTCTACAGTAGATGCTCCAGATCCAGTTCCTTGCATGAGAATTATGGTCTGCACAAGAAAGGTGACCCACAGGGTCCTGCTCTATCCCGGACTTACTGGTAAATCCTTTCATGGGTGACTGAGGTGGCTGGAGGGCCATGGTAGTGGCACCATATATATATAACCTTGATTTGTCCTTCAGAGCAAACCTGAGCAGTGGTTTTCTAGTTTGTAGTTGATTGGTAGTCATTGGTTGATTGTCTGGTGTGTTGTGTACTCTGGCCGGGGCATGCCCGAAGGCCATGTTTTGTAACAAAATCTATATTTTGAAATAAAGAGAATTTATAAAAAAAAAAATTAAAATAAAAAATGCTTCAAATATATCGCTCTGTGTGTAATGAATCTATATAATATATTTGCTTTGCTTTTTAAATTTAAATTACTGAAATAGATTACATTTTTGACAATATTCTAATTTTTTTAGATGCACCTGTATATCTGTAGTGTTTACTTATCTCTTTACAGTGTTGTTTCTTTCTGGTGCTTTGTTCTTCTGTTATCAGCATGAGTCACAAGTTTTCATGACACATAAGATACATTTGTGTAGGGAGGGAGGTGATGGAAGAGCTCAGAACGGAGCTTGCCTAGTCAGAACACAGTTCTTCTGCTGTGTGAAGGGGGTGTGTTTCTTTCCTCCAATCAACTCTCACACACTGCAACTGCAGTCTCTTCACCCCTTCATCCATGCTCCTGACAGATGAAAAAAGATTTTTTTAACATGATCTGTCCTTTTGAAGGGATATAGGGAAGAGAAGATGCAGATAAACAAGTAAAACCTATGTAGGATGATTTGTTTCATTTCTGTGTATCATCTGAGGCTATTCACTTCACTGGGTACATGTAAAGGTTTACAACCAATTTAAGGAAAGCTGTTGATTTAAAGTAATTGTAATTGTAAAGGTTTTTTTTTTTTTATTAACATAACAAAGGTTATAGGTAAGGATGGACGGACGGTTCGGCCCAAGCATAAATTCAGGCCGAACTTCTGATGTTCGCCGGACAGCAGAACAAATGGGCTGTTTGTTCGGCCCCCCGAACCACCTACAACATTATTGGGCGACTTTGCCGCCACAGAGTGCCCCATAATGCATGGTGCGCAGACGACGCGCATAGCTCCTCCCCGTTGGGAGGGCTCCCGCCGTCTGCCCGCTGTTTGTTATGGCAGTTTATTTATATGGTAGGGCGAGGCCACCCGGCGAGGTAAGCCGGTGACCCCACCCCTTCTGATGTCATGTGACGTCAGAGGGGGGAGGTAACATGTTTACGTCACCGGGTGGCCCTGCCCTTCACTATAAATAAACTGTCATAACAAACAGCTCAGTTGGCAGGAGCCCTCCCATGAAGGAGGAGCTTTTGCGTTTTTTTTTCGGGTCCATCACTCGCCGTGATTGATGATGGATTACAACGGGGGGGCACTTCTTTCTTTTTTAATAGGACTTGTCCCTAATTGTCTCCTGTGTTTTTTTTTCTTTTTATGACACTTTTTGGTGAATTGCTAGGGGTACGATGTACCCGATACTAATTCACATGGGTGGGTCGGGTTCTGGGGGCCCCTTTATTAAAGGGGGCTTCCAGATTCCGATAAGCCCATAGACCATCACAACCACAGCCCAGGGTTGTGGGGAAGAGGCTCTTATGCCCATCAAGATGGGGACAAGGTTCTTTGGGGTGGGGAGCGCAGAGCCCCCCCTGCCCCAAAGCACTCATACTCCCCATGTTGAGGGTGTGAACCTTGGTACGTTTCAGGAGGGGGGCGCTCAACCGTCCCCCCCTATCCTGGCCAGCCAGGTTGCATGCTCAGATAAGGGTCTGGTTTGGATTTTAGGGTGACCCAACGTCAATTTTCTTTTTACATTTTAGCACGGGGTTCCCCTTAAAATCCAAACCAGACTCAAAGGGCCTGGTATGGGCTGGGGGGGCCTGCGCAAATTTTTTCAGTGATTCTTTTTGTAAATTGCCGTGAGCCGGCAATAAATTACAGACACAATTTTAAATGACAATTTTTCCTATGGAAATGTAATTTTGTTCTGGCTATGTTCTACACATCACAGAGATGCGCCCTTTTACAGGTAGACTAAGGAGACCCCCCCAGGCACAATATTTAAAGGAATATTTCTTTTTTTTTTTTACTTTAAGCATTATTAAAACCGCTGCTCTTGAAAAAACGATCAATTTAAAAACTTTTTTTTTCATTGATACATGTCCCCTAGGGCAGGACCTGGGTACTTTTTAGGGCTTAATGGTGTTCGGATATTCACCAAAATGTTTTGTCTGTTCGCATGTTCTGGTGCGAACCGAACTGCGGGGGTGTTCTGCTCATCCATACTCGGTGCATTGAAGGGTGTTCATCGGGGCGAACACCTTGCAAATTCAGGTGTTTGGTGAACGGCCCAAGGGGCAAATGATGCTCGGGCTGAACTGATCGCCCATCCCTGTTTCCTTGTAGAGGTCATGTTATGGAGGTAAGTAGATTGAAGTGACACTGTTGATCAGACTGCACTTCACAGTGTTTAATTTCACTTTAACCACTTAAGGACTGGAAGGATTTCCCACGTTAGGACCAGAGCACTTTTTACGATTCAGCACTGCGTTGCTTTAACTGACAATTACACGGTCATGCAACGTTGTACCCAAACAAAATTAAATTTGCATCCTTTTTTCCCACAAATTTCTTTTGGTGGTATTTGATCACCTCTGCGCCATTCTGATTACCGCTATAAACAAAAAAGAGCACCAATTTTGCAAAAAAGCAATAATTCTTACTTTTTGCTAAAATACATATCCCAAAAAAAAAATAAATATAAAAAAAATGTATTCATCGTTATTGGCCGATTTATATTCTACGTCATAAAAAAAAAAATCACAATAGGTGTTTATTGATTGGTTTGTGCAAAAGTTGCCGCGCTTGCAAACCATGAGAATTCATTTCTGGCTTTTTTACAATTTTTTATTTTACTAGTAATGGCGGTGATCTGCAATTTATATTGGGACTGTGATATTGGGGCAGACATATCAGACTTTTTTGGGACCAATGACATTTATACAGCGATCAGAAATTTAAATATATACTGATTATTGTGTAAATGTCATTGTCAGGGAAGGGGTTAACCTGCAGGGGGTGATCTAGGGGTTAACTGTGTACCCTAGGCGTGTTCTAACTGTGAGGGGGCTGGGCTGCCAGGGGCATAAGAGATCTAACTGATTCCAGTGACAGGGATTAGTAGATCTCTTACATGATGCCTGACAGAGTGGGGAATGCCGTGTTTACATCGGCGGTTCCCCGTTTTTCTTCTCTGCCAGGCAATCGCGGCTCGGGCTGACTCGATCTCCGCCTGAAGTAAACACGGCGTTCCCCGCTCTTTCAGGCAACATGTAAGAGATCTACTGATGCAGAGTGTGGCGGGCAGCCGCCATTTATAGACGGCGATTCACCGGACGCTGCCACTCTGCAGCAGCGAATGTACGCGAGCTGGTCGGGAACCAGTTAAGCATTATTAAAATCACTGCTCATTTAAAAATGACGTTTGTTACAAACTATGTTTTCATTGATACGTGTTCCCTAGGGCAGGGCCCGGACCCCTATAATCATTGTCTGCCCAAGTACTTGCATATAAGCCTTCAAAATGGGCATTTTTGATGTTTGGGTCTCATTGACTTCAATGGGATTCGTTGTTCGGGTCTGAACTTTTGGGATGTTCAAAAGTTCTGGTGCAAACAGAACAGGGGTCCGTCCGGCCCATCCCTAGTTATACTTATCTGCTCTGTGCAGTAGTTTTGCATTGAATGGCCCCAAACCTTGTCTACTGGGGTCCTCTGCTGGTTCTCTCAGCTCCTCCTCCCTTCCAAGTGCCCTCATAGCAAGCTGCTTGCTATAGGGACACTCATGCAGGCTTGATCTTGAACCAGGCTGTGTTCATCTATTGAGACACACAGTGCTGCTCTCTCCTCCCAGGATTTGAGTAATAGCAGCAGGAGCACTGCTGCTCTTGGGCACAGTGTTGGATCGAGATCACGCTCATGTATATATTTGTGAGGGAGAGGGGTGCTGAACATGGAAGGTTCTTTACCTTAATGCAGAGAATTCATTAAGGTAAAAAACATTTAGCCTTTACAACCACTTCACTACTTGCCAACCAGCCGCTGCAGTTATACTGCAGCAGGTTGGCTTGGCTATGCAAATAGCCATACCATTATGGCGGTCCCTTTAATGTCTGCCGGCCACCAGCAATCACTCCACAGAGAGCCAGAACGTGGATCTGTCAATGTAAACAAATAGATCTCTGTTCTGACAGGGGAGCAGAGAGACATTGTCTGTTCCTAGTGATCAGGAACAGTGATCTCTCTCTACTCCCAGTCAGTACACTCCCCCCACAGTTAGAAACACCTCCCTAGGGAACACTTAACTCCTTGATCGCCATCTAGTGTTAACCCCTTCCCTGTCAATGTTATTTATACAGTAATAAGTGGCTATTTTTAGCTCTGATCGCTGTATATATGTCACTGGTCCCAAAAAAGTGTCAAAAGTGTCCAATCTGTCCACCACAATGTCGCAGTCCCTCTAAAAATGACTGATCACCGCCATTACTAGTAAAAAAAATAATAATAATAAAAAGGTCATAACTCTAGCCCCTATTTCGTAGACGCTATAACTTTTGCGCAAACCAATCACTATATGCGTATTGCAATTTTTTTTACCAAAATATGTAGAAGAATATGTATTAGCCTAAACTAATGAAGAAATTCGTTTTTTTAGTTTTTTTTTTATATTTATTAGAGCAAAAAGTAAAAAATAGTGTTCTTTTTTCAAAAATTCAAAATTGTCGGTCTTTTTTTGTTTATAGAGCAAAAAATAAAAACTGCAGAGGTGATCACATACCACCAAAAGAAAGCTCTATTTGTGGGAAAAAGGGGACATCAATGTTTTTTGGGTACAGTGTCGCACGACCGCTAAATTGTCAGTTAAAGCAACACAGTGCGGTATCGCAAAAAATGGCCTGGTCATTAAGGGGGTAAATTCTTCCGGAGCTGAAGTAGTTAAAGAAAACTGAACACGATTTTTGAAATGACAATAACATATTAAAGATTAAATTAGATTTTAGTGATTGGATTTGCATCCACTTTATGGCATATCAGCTAGTAAATTTGGCAGCCAGCTAACAAAACGTTTTCTAGCATGCTTGCGTGTAACAAATAAGACAGTTTACATTTGGTTAATTTTTACAAAAGCCATTTATAAATCCATTAAAAGTTTTATAGACAAATTACAATCATTGCTTTACTGCAAACTTCTCTATATAATAAAAGTGAATTTATTGGATTTCTGTGTATATCTGATATCACATTTACACATATGAATAGCTGCCATTTATGTATGTGTTTTGGCAAATTGTAACTGAGTAACAGCTGTGGTGCCACAAGTGGCCTACCCAAACATTGTACAGCATCAGTCCATGAATTTATCCATACACAAAACAAATTGTAAAATATCTCTTGCTTTGATGCTGTACCCTTTTGTACATTCTCTTGAAGTTCATGAACATAGAGCAATGTTATGGGCTCCTTCTGCCTTGATTGTCTCTGGAGTATCCAAACAGATTTCCAGAAAGTTGAAGATTTTTCTCTCACCAGATGTTGTAAAAGCTGTTCTCCCTCTGCATCTGGCAAAGTTGCTAAGTTCTAGCAACAGTCAAATGTCATAAAAGTTATATAATAACATGAATGTTTAAGAGCAATGTTATTTTATGCCATCATCATACAATTTCCTGACATGTGGACTGAAGCAGCTGTGGATGTGTGAACTGCCGTCTTGAATTTCATTTATGATGGTATACCCTCATCCAGGGGAAACAAGACTCTCACATGCATACTTGGCAATTATGGAAAGATAACATTTTTCCTTCTTATCATGGAAGTCTTCTGTCTTGTTCTTTACAAAAAAGATACAGTGTTGGGTGTAACTGAATTTTGTAATATGCAAATCTGCAGAGTGTTTAGAAGAGATAATGGGAGGTTGAAAACAGTAGTTACTGTCATTGATTTTTATAACCTCAGCATATCTTGTGGCACTGTACAAAATGTTTCCAATAAATAAAACATATAGATAGAACAAATGAAAAATAGACATGTGCAATTTGTTTCATTCCACATTAGTTTTTTAACAAATTATGACAAATTTGTTAATTCAGAAATATCCCAATTAATGAAAACCCATTTAAGAAATGTTTCCAAAAATTTGTAAATCTGAAAATTCAAAAATAAGAGCAAAAATTCAAAAGAACAAAAATCCGAAAATAAGAATGAAAATCCGAAAATTTGAAAACCCAAAAACAAACTAATAATAACTTACCTATTACTAACTATTAAATTATAGGTGCAGTGGAACCTCGGATTGCGAGTACTGCGGTTAATGAGCGTTTCGCAATACAAGCATTTTTTTTGTTTTAATTCTGACTAAAGCCTCGTACACACGGGACGACGATCGTTGTATGATCGTCGCAAATCGTATGTTGCATAATGTAACTTGCATACTGACTGCACTACACGATCGTACGAGCACAGAAAGAATGTTCAGGTGCATGTAATTAGCATCTGGCCGTTCATGACTTCTGAGCATGCGTGTTTTGCACAATACAACTTGTTGTACCAACTGCTCTGTACACACGATACTGTGCAACGGTCGTATGAGCGCTTGTTGGTATGACCAAGTTTTCTAGTCTGCTCATACAACTCCCTTGTACGACCGTTGTATGTTCGACTGTTCTAATCACGCATATGAACGATCGATATCGCATACAATGGTCGTTAGTACGACCTGTTGAATACGATCGTCATCCCGTGTGTACGAGGCTTTAGTTTGCGAGTGCTGTCTCACACAATGAGCAGAATTTAGCCTTTTTGCATGCATTACTGCATGTGGCTAGAGGAGTGGTGGCGCTGGTGAGCCTCGAAGGTGGCCGGAAATACTCAGAATTCCTCATAAATACCTAAAGTGTAAACACTTTCTGAGCATTTCTGAGTGATTCTGACATCTTAGAAGCTCACCAGCACCACCACTTCTCTGTCCAGATGCGGTATTGCATACACCAGGCGCCCCCGATCCTGTGACCACATACAGTACTGCATCGACAAGCAGTGACTGTGGAACAAATTAACTAAATTTACATTGTTTCCTATGGGGAAACATACTTTGATATATGAGTGCTTTGAATTACAAGCATTCTCCTGGACCGGATTATGCTCGTAATCCAAGGTTCCACTATATTGGAATTTCCTTTCAAATGTGGCTGTTAGTTAACGTAACAAATACAAATTTATCCAAAGTTATGAATTATCCAAAATAACGAATGCCATATCTAAACAAATGGCACATAACAAATTAATAATAAAAAATATCAATAATAATAATAACTTGTTATTATTATTATTATTATTATTTATGTTTCAATATGTTTATTTATTTCCATCATAACAAGTAACAACAAAGGAAAACTGTAACAAATTATTTCTGACAAAGATAAGTTTCCCATCTTAGCCCAAGACAGCTGGAATGTGTATATTAATCCAAATGGTAAGGTGAGCAGGAGGGAACCCCCCTCGCCAGCCACTCCTAATGGGAACATACTGTGGGCTGGCGGTGGGGGCCCCCTAACTCCACCCTCTTCCAGAAACTTCCTGCCCAGGTCCCCAGGCCCCAGAGGAGGGAAGTGAGGAGGAGTGCAGGAACGGAGAGGAGATTGTCTATCCATCCCAACAGATATGCATGTCAATAAAAATTACATATTACCCAAAGATGGACGAAGCGCATAACCATGTGCTGTGTACAACTGTAGATCTGTAGCTTCAAACTAAACAAAGAAAATCTGACCTTCTCTTTCTGCCTTCACCCTACTTGCCGGGCCTGACCTGGCTACCAGAAGGGCAGCGAATGAAGAATTCAAGCCCAGCGAGAGATGGAGGGATTATGGGAACCTCGGTCAACTTTGAGATTCATAGCGTTGATGGAGGTGAACTATGAGGAAAAGAAGTAAAGGTATAGGAGGAGAAGGAGAAAAAAGAGTGTGAAGAATAGAAGAGACAGACATATAGAGGGGATGTCAGAGTGGAGAGGGACTTATTATGACCATCTGGTCTGAGCTGGCCATGATGTAGCACTCGCGGTACCTTTAAAGGGAAATACCCACGTGGGAGGCCCAGGGTTCCCAGATCTTTTCACATTTTTTGACTGAGCCCTGTATTGTATGGTAAACTTTCTCTTGTAGCATTATCCAGGATATTTTCCTGATTGCCTGTCGTATATTGACTGACTGTTTTTTCCATGCCTTTGCGATTGTAATTTTAGCCCCCACTAAGATCAAACAGATCAGATAATGGGTACTATAGTGTACTTGAGGAATTCTCTGGTTAAGGAGGGCAGTCGCTGGTCCTTGTTTTACCTGGATTCCAGTGACCTTTCTGATGAGCTGGAATATATGGTTCCAGAAGCTTCTAATGCGTGGGCATTCCCAGAGCGTATGAAGCAGCGTTCCCGTGAGGCTGCAATCTCTGAAGCACAGGGGGGACGATGTCTCATACATCTTAGCGAGGCGGGAGGGAAAGAGGTACCATCTAGTTATTACCTTCAGGTTGGCTTCCACCAGAGAAATATTGTGGATCCCTTTAAAGGCTCTAGAGAAGTGGTCGTGCCAAGAGTCAAGGTCCCAATCGAAGTCCAGGTCTCTCTCCCACCTTGACATGTAGGTGGCTTGTCCCTGCGGTTCTGCTAGGGCTGCATAGATGAGAGAAATACCCCCCTTCGTGTCTGAAAGCTTTGAGCACCAATGTTCGTATGGAGTCACTGTTAGGGGGTATTGTTTGTCTGACTGTAGAGAGTGTAGAAAGTGTGATAGTTGGAAGAAGCGGAAGTTCTCCGAAGGGAATATCTCTATGGTATTCCTACAATGTCTGAGGCTTAAAGGACCTGTTGAATTAAAGAAGTGACCAATTCTTTATAGCCCTTTATTTACCCACCAGAGGAAGGCTTTCACGTCTTCCCTAGGGGGGGAATTTGGGATTATGGAAGATGTGAGACAGCGGGGGCCAAGGTGAGATCAGGGTAGTGTGTTTGCGAAGTTTGTCGCATAGGGCCATGGAGTGAGATAGTGTAGGGGCTAGTATGGGTGGTCTGGATCCAGGTTTACAACAGATAAGGTAGTCTAGGGTGTGATTGATGTCCAATCTGGTTTCTCGTGACTTGAATGGATGATGGAGATTTGGGCCAGCTGTGCTGCTTGGTAGTACCACCCAAGATGCAGTACTCCCAGGCCTCCTTTCCTCTTGGGCCTAAAAAGGGTACTGTTGGTAAACCTATTGCCTTTCTTGCCCCAGGTAAATGTAAGATTGCTGTTTGCATGATTGCC
Organism: Glandirana rugosa; assembly: GCA_018402905.1. Taxonomy (NCBI): domain Eukaryota; kingdom Metazoa; phylum Chordata; class Amphibia; order Anura; family Ranidae; genus Glandirana; species Glandirana rugosa. The sequence goes on from BLSH010008488.1 coordinate 1,952,782, forward strand.
AGTTTGTTTTTCGAGAGATGGATAGGTAGGGCTCGAAAAAAATATAGTATCCGGGAAGCAGGGTCATCTTCACCGCATGTATTCTGCCTACCCAGGAGAGGTTCTGCTTGGACCAGAGAGAAATGTCTTGTGCTAGTTTTTTAAAGAGAGGGGATACATTTACATTGTATAATTGATCAATTGTGGGCGGAAAATATTAATGCCTAGATATGGGATAGATTTCTCTTCCCAGGAGAAGGGAAAATGGCTTTTGAGCGTGTCGATTATTGTGGGGGGAATGGAGATATTCATCGCCACTGATTTGGACATGTTGACCTTTAAACCCGATATTAGTCTGAATTCAGATAAGAGCTTGATAAGGTTGGGAGTTGAGATCAGGGGAGCTGTAATGAAAAGGAGGAGATCATCGGCGAATAGTGTGCATTTGAGCGTTTTCTGTCCACACCTCATGCCTTTGATATCCGGATTCTCCATAATTGCTATGGCCAAGGTTTCTATTGCAATGGCGAATAGCAGTGGGGAGAGCGGGCACCCTTGCCACGTACCACGCCGTATGGGAAAATAATCCGAGAAATATCCCTGGAACCTAATTCTAGCCGATGGCTGGGAATACAGGCCTTCTCAATAACATGAAAAGGTATTGCCAGGATGCCATATTGAATGCTTTGAGGAGATCAATTGAGAGGATGAGACCCTCCCCCCCAGCCCGATCTCATCAGGGAAATTAAATCTATGGCCCTTCTGATCTGGTCTGGGCCCTGCCTCCCCGGGATGAAACCCACCTGGTCTTTATTAATATACCTGTTAATAAACGATGTCAGGAGGTTGGCATAGATTTTTGTCATTATTTTAATATCATTATTTATCAAGGAAATAGGTCTGTAATTACATACTTCGCTGTGGTCCTTGCCAGGTTTGGGGATAACTGAGATGAACGCCATATTGGAGGCAGGTTCCAGGCCCTGACCATTTCTCAGGGAATTGAAGTATCTGGCCATGAAGGGCAACAGAGTGGGACCAAATTTCTTGTAATACAGGTTGGGAAACCCGTCGGGACCAGGGGCAGAGCCCTTTTTAAGGTCTTTAGTTACTTGCAAGATTTCGCTTTCTGTGACTGGTTCCTCCAGGACAGATTGGTGAGATTTACTAAGCTTCCTGCAAGTGAAAATCCCCCAAGAAGGCCTCAAGATGTCGATTGAGATCTTTTGAGTCTTTAGAGTACAGTTTGGTATAGAATTTCTCGAACATTTCGAGAATTTTCTTGGAATTTTGGGTGAGAGTTCCCTCCCTTGATTTGATTCTTGGGATGGCTGACACTTTATATTTGGGTGTTAATTTAGATGCGAGACTGGTGCCTATCTGATCTTTGGTACAGTATAATTTCCCTAGCGTCCACCTGACATGTTTCTCTGCTGTGGCGGTTAACTGCAGGTTAAGCTCAAGTCTGGTTCTTTCAAGGTTGGTGAGATTTTCTTTCATTGGATGGAGCTTGTGGGCTCTACTCAGGGCCGTCTCTACCACTAGGCGGAGTAAGCCCCCGCCTAGGGAGCCCTACCGCCTAGGGCGCCCTACCGCCTAGGGCGCAGTCACGGCCTCTGTCCCAGTGGAGCACTAGGCGTACGTGAGCTCGGCTCTCCTCTCCTGACTGCTCGCCCCCCTTCAGTGCCAGACGGCTGGCCCGGGAACACATCCGCTGCGTGCCGCCAATCCCCTGATGTGTCCCGCTGAGCGCTCCGCTGTTACATCTCCTCATACAGGAATATCTCACAGCGCCGCTCCTGGGACTCCTTTGCTCAAGCCTGTCCCTCTGGTGTGGCCTGTGTGTCTGTGTGAGTGCAGCGGAGGGGACGGGGCTCGGTGTGTAGATGGGAGCATGGGGAGAGGTGCAGCGTCTGTTAGCTGACCTCCCGGCTGGCGGGGAACAGCATGGAATGGCTGGATGCCACGCTGGTGGGGACGTCTAATAAATACCGTCCGCCCACTGCTGAGGAGAGCCCTGATGTGATGGTCAATGAAGAGGTAGGGAGGAGGATGGATCTTCTAATCTACATCAAGCTATACACGTACAGGGAGGGGATGGGGGGCAGTGGAGTGTGATTAGTGCAGGAATTAGGTGTCAAGTATATCAGTGTAATTGTCAGGTAGGTAAGTATATGTGTTAGGTAGGTCAGTGCAATGGTCAGGTAGGTCAGTGTATGTGTTAGGTAGGTCAGTGCAATGGTCAGGTAGGTCAGTGCAATAGTCAGGTAGATCAGTGCAATGGCCAGGTAGGTCAGTGCAATGGTCAGGTACATCAGTGCAATGGTCAGGTAGGTCAGTGCAATGGTCAGGTAGGTCAGTACAATGGTCAGGTAGGTCAGTGCAATGGTCAGGTAGGTCAGTGCAATGGTCAGGTAGGTCAGCGTAATGGTCAGGTAGGTCAGTGTATGTGCCAGGTAGGTCAGTGTATGTGTCAGGTAGGTCAGTGCAATGGTCAGGTAGGTCAGTGTAAGGGTCAGGTAGGTCAGTGCAATGGTCAGGTAGGTCAGTGTAATGGTCAGGTAGGTCAGTGCAGTGGTCAGGTAGGTCAATGTATGTGTTAGGTAGATCAGTGCAATGGTCAGGTAGGTCAGTTCAATGGCCAGGTAGGTCAGTGCAATGGTCAGGTAGGTCAGTGCAATGGTCAGGTAGGTCAGTGTAATGGTCAAGTAGGTCAGTGCAATGGTCAGGTAGGTCAGTGTAATGGTCAAATAGGTCAGTGCAATGGTCAGGTAGGTCAGTTCAAGTAAATCAGTGTAATGGTCAGGTAGGTCAGTGCAATGGTCAGGTAGGTCAGTGCAATGGTCAGGTAGGTCAGCATAATGGTCAGGTAAGTCAGTGTATGTGTCAGGTAGGTCAGTGTATGTGTCAGGTAGGTCAGTGCAATGGTCAGGTAGGTCAGTGTAATGGTCAGGTAGGTCAGTGCAATTGTCAGGTAGGTCAGTGTAATGGTCAGGTAGGTCAGTGCAGTGGTCAGGTAGGCCAGTGTAATGGTCAGGTAGGTCAGTGTATGTGTTAGGGAGGTCAGTGCACTGGTCAGGTAGGTCAGTGCACTGGTCAGGTAGGTCAGTGTAATGGTCAGGTAGGTCATTGCAATGGTCAGGTAGGTCAGTGCAATGGTCAGGTAGGTCAGTGTAATGGTCAGGTAGGTCACATAAGTTACTAACGTGACTGGATG
>BLSH010008488.1:2010322-2025502 GCA_018402905.1 Glandirana rugosa
AAGATTTGAAGGAGTATACTGGACTTCGTTACCCATGTGTCCGAGGATGAGTGTGACTACCCTTGTGGGGTTGAGGGTGTTCCCATCAGTGTGAGTAGGAGCCTGTGTACCCATTGCTTCAGGTCATATGAGGAAGTTTAGAAGTAGCAGTAGTGTTAGTGTTAGTGTTAACTGGGATGTTGAAGTCCCCAAGAAGGCTTGTGGGAATTTCAGAAGATAGAAAGTAGGGTAGCCAGGCAGAAAATTCATCAAGGAAAGTTGACAGCGGTCCAGGAGGCCGGTAGATCACAGAAATTCTTAAAGAGGTAGGAGAGAATAGACATATACAGTGGGCTTCAAATGATGAGAGTGACAGAGAGGGAGGAGAGTGAAGAACCTGAAAGGTGCTCTGTGGGGAATCCAACTCCCCCTCCCTTGCATCCATTCGGCCTAGGGGAGTGAATCCAGAAAAGGCCACTGTGGGAGAGGGAAGCAGGAGAAGGAGAATCTCATTCATGGAGCCAGGTTTCAGTGATAGCAAGTAGATGAAAGGAATTAGTGAGAAATAGGTCATGAACGGCAGTGAGCTTGTTGCAGAAGGAGCGGGAGTTCCAGAGGGCACAGTGGAAGGGGAGGGTGGTTTTGGGAAGAAGGGGGATGGAGATTAAATTGTGTAGATTGCGACTACTGCCAGAGGGAGGGGGGTGATGGTGATGTGTGTGGTTAAATGAGAGAGGACTAGGGTTTGGGGAAAAATCTCCAGAGTCTAGGAGAAGCAGAAGCGATAATATAAGGCACATAGCTATTACATTAAACTTCTAACACTGCAATCAAAATGCAACAAAGGCCAAGATTGTAAAGATAAGAGAAACTATAAATTTAGGTAAGGCTATAGGCTAAAATAAATATCTTAATGTTAGGAACATGCCTACAGATGTATTTTAAACAGCAGTGGCAAAAGCAGATTACCAAAGACACATTTAGTCATTCGATGTTCAGCTTAATGAAGATGAAGCTAGTATAAATAGACATACCAATTTTAAAAGGCATAGGCAGATAGCAATGTTTCAGTTTTTGGGTGGAGCGATCAGCAATACAGACATACCAATGTTAAAAGGCATAGGCAGATAGCAATGTTTCAGTTTTTGGGTAGAGCGATCAGCAATACAGACATACCAATGTTAAAAGGCATAGGCAGATAGCAATGTTTCCGTTTTTGGGTGGAGCGATCAGCAATACAGACATACCTGTGAAGAGAGAGAGGCAGCGTTCAGATGGATGGATGGATGGTTGCAAGAGCGGAAGTGCCCACTTATTTAAAGAACCCCACTTTTTTGGAAGAACCCGTCTGCATGTGTAACCCCCTGCAATGTGTTCCCCCCGTAAGCAAAGCTTGGTTTTATACTGTGATGGGTGGGATTGGAAGTGGACACTTAATCAATTAGGAGATGATATAAGGCACATAGCTATCACATTAAACGTCTAACACTGCAATCAAAATGCAACAAAGGCCAATATTGTAAAGATAAGAGAAACCATACATTTAGGTAAGGCTATAGGCTAAATAAACATTATAATGTTAGGAACATGCCTACAGATGTATTTTAAACAGCAGTGACAAAAGCAGATTACCAAAGACACATTTAGTCATTCGATGTTCAGCTTAAGGAAGATGAAGCTAGTATAAACAGACATACCAATGTTAAAAGGCATAAGCAGATAGCAATGTTTCAGTTTTTGGGTGGAGCGATCAGCAATACAGACATACCAATGTTAAAAAGCATAGGCAGATAGCAATGTTTCAGTTTTTGTGTGGAGCGATCAGCAATACAGACATACCTGTGAAGAGAGAGAAGGAGCGTTCAGATGGATGGATGGATGGTTGCAAGAGCGGAAGTGCCCACTTATTTAAAGAACCCCACTTTTTTGGAAGAACCCCTCTGCATGTGTAACCCCCTGCAATGTGTTCCCCCGTAAGCAAAGCTTGGTTTTATACTGTGATGGGTGGGGGTGGAGGTGGACAATTAATCAATTAGGAGATGATATAAGGCACATAGCTCTCACATTAAACTTCTAACACTGCAATCAAAATGCAACAAAGGCCAAGATTGTAAAGATAAGAGAAACCCTAAATTTAGGTAAGGCTATAGGCTAAATAAACATCATAATGTTAGGAACATGACTACAGATATATTTTAAACAGCAGTGACAAAAGCAGATTACCAAAGACACATTTAGTCATTCGATGTTCAGCTTAAGGAAGATGAAGCTAGTATAAACAGACATACCAATGTTAAAAGGCATAGGCAGATAGCAATGTTTCAGTTTTTGGGTGGAGCGATCAGCAATACAGACATACCTGTGAAGAGAGAGAAGCAACGTTCAGATGGATGGATGGAGGGTTGCAAGAGCGGAAGTACCCACTTATTTAAAGAACCCCACTTTTTTGGAAGAAACCCTCTGCATATGTAACCCCCTGCAATGTGTTCCCCCGTATGGGCAAATGATTCACGATTCATATTAGCGCTGCTCCATCTCAAAGAGATTGTACCTTTTTTGTAATGATTTTACGCATAACCATTATTATTGTCTGTAATATAGGATGAGGCAAGATAAAGAAAGGAAGCGTATGAATGGGTGAATTTTGAATGAATATCTTAGGAAAATTCATATGAAAATACTCAGAACTTTCTCAGAAATTTTTTTTGTTGCTCGACAGATTTTGTTTGCTTTTAATATTTGATTTTGGAATGAATGGACTTTACTGAACAAAAACCACATACACTGTTATTATTATTGTTCATTTGAGGAAAACTCCCATTTGACCAACTACTTTCCTAAGAGCTTTTGTTAAAAATGCTACCTATCTATGGCCAGTTTAAAGCAGAACTAAAGTCCCACTGTAAAAAACTGTGAACAGGCAGGCTTTTAATGCAGAAGAAACATGCACTGTTTCTTCTGCAATAAAATGAATGCCCCTACCTGCCTGTTCACCATCTCCTTTGCCAATGTAAACAGAGCTGTGCTTGCTTACAGTGTCGGGCCGGTCTCCGAGTTCCGGGAAGATGGCCTCCTACACATGTGCAGGAGTGACATTATCTCCCGCTGGCCAATGAAGAGATCGGAAGACCGACACTCAGAAAAAAAGATGCCAGCACAGGACCGTTGGACAGGTAAGCATGGAGACTTTCGTTTCACTTTAACGCCTCAATCATACTGGCAAACCTATGTATACAGGAGTGTGAATGTCCATCTTTGCCTGCAGGGGATACACAGGTGTTCCATGCATTTGCTTGCGGGCAGCCCATTCATGTCTATTGGGATGCAGAGGCTGCACAGACCCAGTTGCATGTCGTGTGGGTGCTTGTTCCAAAAATTCACACTGCATGCACCCACATGGCTGTCAGATTGGCACCAGCAGCTGTGTTTGTGCACTTGAAACATCCCAGTAGACATAAATGGGCTTCCTGCATGCAGATGAATGGAATACCTGTGCAGCCCTTGTAGGCATAGATGGCTCCTTACGTGAAATTATACATAGGTACACCCATTTAAATGATGCCTTAAAATGACTCTATCATAAAAAATTATATGGAATATCATTGCTGGTCTCCTTTTGAAAATGTTTAATGCCTGGCTGTGCCTGTCTTCGTTACTCTTTAGTCACAAACCTGGAATAAGCAAGCTACAAATTAGTATCAGAATTACTTACCTTTAAACTAGTTCTGGATCAGTGACATATACATCATTTAAAGCATCAGCATGACAGACAGGCAACAGGCTGTCTCAAAAAGATAAATTCACTATGGCAACTTCCCTTATACCCCCATGACAGATTCCCTTTAAATATGTACCCACAATATTAAACAAAATTCTCCTGGTGCATATCAGACAGTTGTGTGAAGAGCTATTCTGTTTGTACTCTCTCTGTTCACACGGAGAAAGACAGAAAAGAGGAATCTTGCAAAGCATGTTAATATTTTGTCAAAGACAAAATTAGACTGAAAGATTCACAAGAGGTTCTCTGAGCTCAGCAGCCTAAGAGACCACCATTCATGAAGATGCTAAAAGAAGTAAATTTTAAGGTCATTCTCGTTAAATAAAAAGATGGTACAAATTATTGATGATTTTCAGATATCACATAATAACTTTGATATTTATTACAGATGCTCACCTGTGTGCCATACTGGAAATGATAGTAGGTAGGAAATCCATCACTGTGTGTCAGAAAACTATCAGAGAAAATATTGCATTTGAATTAGAAAGTATTGAATAATAGATCTAGCAGTGATTGAACTGATGGATCCTGGGTGAAATACTGGGAGTGGAGCAAGCTTACTTTCTAGAGAAAAAAAAATTGCTAAGAGTTTATTTTATATTAGAGTAGCAGAATGGCATCCTGTGTACAACTCACATGCACTTACTCACAAATGCATTTGGTTTTATATTTTTCTTACAATTCCCTTTGGAAGGGCTAGAGTGCAAGCTTCCTTAGCATGCTAAGTATAACAATAGTATTTTGTATGTATGAAGTTTAAAGGGAACCTTTCAGCACACAAATGTGGAAGCTGCCATTGCCAATTTATTTTTTAAGGTTCATGTTCTAAGGCTTTTATCCTTATTCCTGCTTCACCACTTAGTGTGTCATTGATCTGAAAGAAAGTGTGCAGGCCAGGAGTTGTAATTTTATTGGTTGTGTATTAGCTTCAGTAAGCAATTAAAATTGACCTGAACTCAAAACGTAAAGATTTGTTATTTTATAGGTAACATCTTGAAATGTTAGTTGCCTAGGCAGAATGCTGAAAATCAAACTTTAGCTTGAATTGCCTTGCCTATGCACTTCTGGGCCTTGAGCATCATAGCTGAATGTCTACAGTGTGAGATATAGGGCACTGCAAGAGCAAGCTTTGTTGAAGTTACTACTCTGTTGCTCGATGAAATGAAAGCTGTACCCAAGGACCCCACTGTTTTAGTACTAAATCTCCCTTCTTTTCCTCATTCATTCTGTGAGCTTTAGCTTTTGCCATCTCTCCAATTGCTTTTTGATTACCCAGCCAGTTATCAGATAATCAGTCTTTCAGGAGCAGTTCTAATATGAAAAAAGCTCTGCAACACTACCTCCCAACTGTCCCTGATTCACTGGGACCGTCCCGTAAATTGGCCGATGTCCCAGAGTCCCGGCTAATCAGGGGTGAGTCATGGTTCCTGCATGCCATGAGCTACACTTGCATGGCAGCCAGCTTCTCTCCCCTCTGACGCACACAGTGCAGCGTGCACTGAACCTGCCCCTACCCCTCCCGTTGTGATGTTCTCCTGTACACAGAGGAGGACAAGGGGGAGGAGGCACACCACACTTCCTGAGCATCATCGTCTGTCAGGATAGCAGAAGATTGGAGAAGTTAAAATGCAGGTAACCCATGCATTGCTGGCACATCATCACTGATGATTTCAACTTCAATTGGACTTTAAGAGCATTTTACATTTTGAGAGAGTGCTGAGGGGTTGGCTTTCAGGTTATATTCTTCAGGTTTACCAGGTGGTCGAATTGTCACTATGCAAAGACTAGCCCTTGCATGTCCCCGATTTCCAGCAATAAATTGTATTTTATTTCTCATAGCCAACACCATGACAGTATTGCCAGAACTGAAGCTAGCTCTTGGGGTTTTGGAAAAAGAAAATGCACTGCCCTCCAAACATATAATGCAGTGCTTAGTGCCTTGGGCCACATGTAGTCCATTGCCACTTTTTGTGTGGCCCATTGGTCCCCTGCAGACACTTATCTGTAATATGTCATGTACTATGTCTCCAGTCTATGATTGACTGCTGAAGCATGCCCCCAGTCTCCAACAACCCCTGTAGCATGTTCATAGTCTAACAGTCTCTTGTATCATGTCTGCAGTCTCTGACCATCTTTTGTATCATGTCTGCAGTCTCTGACCATCTCTTGTATTATGTCTGTAGTCTCTGACAGTCTCTTGTATCATGTCTGCAGTCTCTTACGATCTCCTGCACCATGTCTGCAGTCTCTGACAGTCTCTTGGAGCATGTCTGCAAACCCTGACCCTCTCTTGTATTATAATAGTGAAAAAATCAATCAGCACAAATATCAACAAAGAATATCTGAAATTAAATAAATCAAATATAGCAGCAGCTGACACAAAAAGTGCTTTCACCTCACTCCTATGACTATCAACCATATATACTGTGCAGCGCTACAAAAATTATATGTGTCCACTAGGATAAAAGATTGTGCAAAATTGCTAAAAAACACAAAAGTGCTAGTGCAAACCGAACCCACATGTGCAATATTCATATAGCAATACAAAACATCAGTGCATATTTTGATCCATACATAAAACAGTAATATCAATTTAGAGCAAACCAATTCATATATAAAGTGCTTGTGCAAAATCTGTGCAAATATTAAATAGCAGCAAAAAAAGTTAATCAGAAGAGCATCACAGTAAATTAAGGTAGATCCAGGAAGAGGGGTCCCCGATTAGTGAAAGGAAATTAAAAGTGTTTAGTGCTATCCTCCACCAGTTTGATTAACCACTCAGCTCACTTCAGAGTCAAAAGCACATTAATCCACAACATGGGATAAGATAAACAGCAGATGCAGACTTTCAATACTAATCTCCTTGCCAGTACACCCTGGACTTCCTTCTGGTCACAGCAGACCACAAATAATCTCCACAATAGCATATGTAAAGAGAGAAGGCAAAGGATCTAGTGCTCTCTGTTATAAAGTGTATTTAAACCCAGAAAAAGTAAAATTCACACTTACAAAATCTCGCACATAAAGCTGTGCGAGCTGGAAACATCATATACACAACTTGTGTACAGAGAATCTTTAGATGGCCATGGTGTGATGTCTAGATGCAGGCTCCTCCCCTCAGATGCATGTCGTCAGGGCATGACTTCTTCAGTAGGGGTGGAGCCTAATTGGCATAAGTGCTGCTTAAATACAACACACCATCCGCCCCAAGTGACCGGAAGGAAGTGCAGGGTGTACTGTACCCTTTTTTCATGTTTGCAGTCTCTGACCATCTCTTTTAACCACTTCAGATCCGCGCTATTGCCAAAATACGGCTCCAGCGCGGATCTGAAATGCCGGGAGGACGTCCATGGACGTCCTCCACTGCGCATGCTCCAGCGCGCCCCCTGGCGGCAGCTGCGGCGCGCGAGCGTGCCCGTGGGTCGGGCGGACTCGGTGTCCGCCCGAGACCCGTCAATCACTTTTAGGAGCCTCAGAACGGGGAACCGCCGTTGTAAACACGGCGGTTCCCCGTTCTGTGACAGGGGACAAGCAGATCTACTGATCCCTGTCACTGGGATCAGTTAGATCTGTTATGTCCCGGCCAGCCCTGCCCCCCCCACAGTTAGAACACACCCAGGGAACATATTTAACGCCTTCACTGCCCCCTGCAGGTTAACCCCTTCACTGCCAATGACATTTATACAGTAATCAGTGGACATTTAAATTTCTGATCGCTGTATAAATGTCATTGGTCCCAAAAATGTGTAAAAAATGTCCGACATGTCCGCCCCAATATCGCAGTCCCAATAAAAATCGCAGATCGCCGCCATTACTAGTATAAAAAAATAAAAACGCCAGAAATCAATTCCCAGTTTGTAGACGCGATAACTTTTGCGCAAACCAATTGCGATTTTTTTTTTACCAAAAATATGTAGAAGAATATATATCGGCCAAAACTGATGAATAATTTTTTTAATGGATTTGTAATTTGTTCTTTTTTGCAAAACTGTCGCTCATTTTTTGTTTATAGCGGCGATCAGAAATGACACAGAGGGGATCAAATACCACCAAAAGAAAGCTCTATTTGTGGGAAAAAAAGGACACAAATTTTATTTGGGTACAACGTCGCACGACCGCGCAATTGTCATTCAAAATGCGACAGCGCTGAAAGCCAAAAATTGGTCTGGGCAGGAGGGGGGTTTAAGTGCCTGGTAAGGAAGGGGTTAATATGTCTGCAGTCTCTGACAATCTCCTGTACAATGTCTGTAGTTTCTGGCCATCTCTTGTATCATGTCTGCAGTCTCTGAAAATCTCTTGTATCATGTCTGCAGATTCTGACCAACTTCTGTATTATGTCCATACCTCTGCTATGCAGTCCCTGACTGTTTTAATTAATTTCTTTAAATTAGGCTCTGACAAAGCAATCAAAGCATGTTTTATAGGTACAAGGAAGCGCAGGTTTTGTTTAACCACATCCCTTAAGCCCCACCCACTGTTAGGCGCTTGACCATGCCCACAATTTAACACGACGTAGTGTGCCACAGGTTTTTTCACTCCTCCAGTGTCCCTCATTCTGAAGTTCAAAAGTTGGGAGGTATGTCTTAGGGCTTATGCAGATGAGCACATTACTCCATACAGCATAAACACACTGCATATTTTGGTGCCTGGGAGCCCCTGGTGCTATGCACAGCTGCCTAATTCCACTCATATGTTTCGATAGATCTACATTGGTATTGTGCTGATACTTGTCTGTGTTCAGAGACTTTTATCGTATATCTATATGCACATGCCACTTTATGGAAATAGTGGTGCTTACCTGCTACAGTTACCTACAGAAATTCATCTGTGTTAGCAGCTGTACAGAGCACCAGGGGATCCCGGACATCAAAATACACAGTGTTTTTACACTGTAAGGAGGAATGTGTCTGTGTGCATGAGCCCTTATACTTTTTAATGCCCACTCATCTTGGAGTTGTGTTTTTTCCCACCTACCTTTGGTGTTCTCAATCCTCCAACACGAATGACACTTTCTCTAATCTTAGATATATTTCTCTTATAAGTGAAAATACCTATATGGTATAATAAAATGATAACGTAGGGTTAGTTCCACAGCATCTGTCAAAATATTATATTTTAATAGGAGGATCAGTAAATAAACATTAAAAATAAAATAGTTTGAGAGTACATTGACAACATGAATAAATTATAGATAAAAAACCAATATAGTGATTAAAATATAGCTCCTTACACACAGAAGAAGTCTGCACAGAACTTCTTCTGTCTTTCGTCTCCACAGAAGAAGTCTGGGGAGATGAAACGCGTTGGGTTACGTCCCCCTGGTCATTGCGATACTGAATTTTATGATTGACGGGCCCTTGTTTGTCTTCATTGATGTAAGTGCTTTTAACCTTTTTCATTAAAAAAAGTTATACAGTTTTACACTATGGAGATTTTTCTTTTTTCTATAATGTGATTTATATCCTGGAAAACCTTACTGCTTGGAGTACCTTGGGTCCTTGGGTTATTTATGAACCACTCGGAAGAAATATATATGTATTTACCGTCATCGGAACGTTGTTTGTGTTGATGAAGAATATTTTGAGGATCCATCATTTTATCCAGTTGGATGCCAATTAATATTTCTTCCATGCGTGAATCTCCTGCTTTCTAGTAAGTGGTTAGCATATCTGGTGGAGGATTCTCACTTGGTGGCGGTTACTGGTCACTATTTGATATATACTGTGAATTTTGGACATTAATATGTACTAATCTACAATCAAGACCACATGTTTCTGTCTGTGTTTCCAATTATCACTATATAGCACGAGACTCTTTAAGGTGGATTTTGTAACACTGTTTGTACTGAGGTGCTTCTAACAAATCCCCCAAGATTTTATTTTGGACTTTATTGCAATACATTGGCTACTATGGACACCTGGACACTTTAATCACGTGACACTTTTTGTTGGCAATTTTGCACTTATAAATAGATTGTACTTAGTTACAATATTTTAAGCGCAGCACTATTTATTCTTTTCTGTTATACAATTGGTCAATTGGAGTGATAGCTGCTGTCATACATTACATCATCGGGAGCGCAGTATTTTTCTTTTCTTATTTGCTTACATTATTTTATGTTGATACATTTGACAGTACAGTAATATCATTAAATCTCCTGGCATCCCCTTTGGCTTACATTTTGGTGAGTGTAAATGTAATCTAAATGCCAATTTTTAATGATATCACTGTATTGTCATCATTGTTGTTCTACAAAAGTGTTCTAACAGATACATATGTTGAAAATATGTACGCATATAATGTAAAGAACTATATTTAAAATGTAATTTACATCACAGATATTTTCTCCTGAAGAACTGGATAATTGGAGGAAATGTGTAAAGAAGTTCCTCCATCAACCACTGAGATATTGGAGTTAACATGAGGACAACTGTATTTAGATTATATCATGCTATATGCTAAGTGGGCCTAGTGTTAAGGAGCATATATACTAGAGGCTCCGTTACATTAAACTGTGTAGTGAAAAAGCTGCGCTTACCCTACAAAAATATAGGAGGATAAGACTGTTGAACTAAGAGATTTCAGTCTAGCCTTCATTACATGTTTTAACAAGCAATATAAGGATCTAGAAAATATTATAATAAAGCATTGACCTATACTGCAGAGGGATCATGCATTGCAATCAGTGCTGCCTACCAGACCAAAATTAATTTACAGGAGAGTTCCTGGATTTAGAACTAAATTAGTGAAAAATATTCTAGACCCACCCAAGAAGCAAGTTACATTTTTGGACAGAAAGGTTCTTATAAATGTAAAAGGTGTAAATCAAGTAGAACTAGTTTAGATAAAATTAATAAAAGGAAGAAATTTCAACCTCAGCAAATGGGTAAATGATATGATATAAAAGAGTGTATAACATATATGCTAGAATGTCCATGTAAGTTACAGTATGTGAGAGGCACCAATAGAAAACTCTCGGTCAGGATTAAGGAACATATGAACAATATACAGTATCTCACAAAAGTGAGTACACCCCTCACATTTTTTTTGTGATCTTTATATCTTTTTATGTGACAACACTGAAGAAATAACACTTAGCTACAATGTAAAGTAGTGAGTGTACAGCTTGTATAACAGTATAAATTTGCTGTCCCCTCAAAATAACACATCACACAGCCATTAATGTCTAAGCCGCTGGCAACAAAATTGACTACACCCCTAAGCGAAAAATGTCCAAATTGGACCCAAAGTGTCAATATTTTATGTGGCCACCATTATTTTCCAGCACTGCCTTAACCCTCTTGGGCATGGAGTTCACCAGAGCTTCACAGGTTGCCACTGGAGTCCTCTTCCACTCCTCATGGTGACATCACGAAGCTGGTGGATGTTAGAGACCTTGCTCTCCTCCACCTTCCATTTGAGGGTGCCCCACAGATGCTCAATAGGGGTTTAGGTCTGGAGACATGCTTGACATGCATCAGCTTCTTTAGCAAGGCAGTGGTTGTCTTGGAGGTCGTTATCATGTTGGGATACTGCCCTATAGCTCAGTCTCCAAAGGGAGGGGATCATGCTCTGCTTCAGTATGTCACAGTACATGTTGGCATTCATGGTTCCCTCAATGAACTGTAACTCCCCAGTGCCAGCAGCACTCATGCAGCCCCAGACCATGACACTCTCACCCCCATACTTGACTGTAGACAGGACACACTTGTCTTTGTACTCCTCAGCTGGTTGCCTCCACACCAGCTTGACACCATCTGAACCAAATACATTTATTTTGGTCTCATCAGACCACAGGACATGGTTTCAGTAATCCATGTCCTTAGTCTGCTTGCCTTCAGCAAACTGTTTGCAGGCTTTCTTGTGCATCATCTTTAGTAGAGGCTTCCTTCTGGGACGACAGCCATGCAGACCAATTTTATGCTGTGTGCGGTGTATGGTCTGAGCACAGACAGGCTGACCCCCCACCCCTTCAACCTCTGCAGCAATGCTGGCAGCACTTGTATGTCTATTTTCCAAAGAAAACCTCTGGATATGATCCTGAGCATGTGCACTCAACTTCTTTGGTCGACCATGGCGATGCTTGTTCTGAGTGGAATCTGTCCTGTTAAACCATTGTATGGTCTTGGCTACCATGCTGCAACTCAGTTTCAGGGTCTTGGCAATCTTCTTATAGCCTAGGCCATCTTTATGTAGAGCAGCAATTTTTTTTTTCAGATCCTCAGAGAGTTCATTGCCATGAGGTGCCATGTTGAACTTCCAGTGACCAGTATGAAAGAGTGAGAGCGATAACACCACATTTAACACACCTGCTCCCCATTCACACCTGAGACCTTGTAACACTAACGAGTCACATGACACCGGGGAGGGAAAATGGCTGATTGGGCCCAATTTAGGCATTTTCACTTAGGGGTGTACTCACTTTTGTTACCAGTGGTTTAGACATTAATGGCTGTGTGTTGAGTTATTTTGAGGGGGCAGCAAATTTACACAAGCTGTACACTCACTACTTTACATTGTAGCAAAGTGTAATTTCTTCAGTGTTGTCACATGAAAAGATATAATAAAGTATTTACAAAAATGTGAGGGGTGTAGTGACTTTTGTGAGATACTGTATGTAAAGGTCATAAGGTCATAGTGTTTCAAGACATTATCGTTACTTTCATAAAAGGGACCCAAGTCTACTTACATATTATGGGATAGACAGGATGAAAACTTATTGGAGGGGATCTAATGTTAGGAGGGCGGTCTGGCAGGGTGGATGCTCTGGATATATCAATTGGAGACTCCAATTCTCATTCCACAAGGAATGAATATAGATATTGACTTTAATTGCTTTAGAGTAGACTTTTAATATATTTGGTATTAGAAATCGTCCAGTCCTTTAATTTTTAGATACTTTATAATAATTTTGTATTGGTTAATCTGATAAGGATTTGAGATTAGAGATTTGATACCCCTTTAATGGGCAGCTCCACTTTCATGGGAGGGGGGGTAGCAAATAAAGAAAAAATAATGAAGCATATACTATTGTGACACAAGTCATATTGTAGTTGAATGTTATTAAAAATGACCCTTCCTTTTCAATCTGCAGCAGCTGTAGTTTTCTGAAAATGCGATGCAATGTGGCTAACTGGAGGTGTTCTGTACAGAATTCCCCCAGAAACATAATTTCCTGCTTGTGTGATTGGCTCACCAATTTTCCCAGAAGTCCGCCCTAACATAGTCAGATTTCAGGCATCTCTTGCAACAAAAATGTAATTTTTGGTGAGATACTTCCAATAGAAAACCATGTTTAAAGGGATGCAGGCCCAGCAGCTTTCCTCGTTAGTGCCCTGCAGGTGCACAGCTGATTGATAATTACGAAACCACTCTCATTAGGCTCACCTTCCCACATGGGCACAGATAAACACACAGGGATTTCTTCAGATTAACAAAAGGTAGGAATCTGAAACAAAGTTTGATAAAATCGTTGTAATGTACATAGATCACACCGAGGGAAATGTTTTTATCTCAACAAAAGTGGAGTTACACTTTAAGTGTACGTTTGGTAAATGGTAACAAGATATAGAGAGTAATACAGTTTATAGTTTTTTTTTTTTCTTTTCATTTTTGTATTTAACGTTGATGTACTGTATGTTATCCTCTTGGAAATTTGTAAGAAATCACCTGCAGTTTTATATTGGGTTTTGACAGTAAATAGAGATTTGCATATGAACCAATGGGGGGGGGGATTATTTGGTATATATAGTGTGGACTGAGTGGTATTGGCCACACCTCCTGATGATGTTCTTGGTGTGATGAAACACGTATCCGTAGGGGTGGGAATTCCATTCGTTCTGACACTTCGGTGGTTTGGAATGCACACTGGCTCCTGCATGCAGAGTGGTGATGGGCTATGTAGAAAAGATCAGCACTTGATCCAGGGTGCCGGGAGGGGCAACAGAAATTGTGAGTGTTCTTTACTTCTATTTTAAACTGTGGATTTTAATAAATGGTATGCGCTATGAGTTGCCTTTCTGTTTGAATCCTTCCATGATTGTGAGCGTTTTGTGGATCTTAGTTACAAAGTCTGCAATCAGAGGAAAACTGCCGCGCACAGCAGGGATGTGGAACAAGCCTTAATAACTTACCTTGGTATAAGCTAGGGTGGATTTATTCATTCAGTGAATGTGGTCCCATTTGGGCAAGGGCACTATTTTGCACACAGTGGAAGGCTGGTAGTGAAGAGTGTGACACTTTATAATAGAAGGAATCATTCTTTGAAGCACAGTCACTTTTTGAGCACGGGCACCTTGAGAGACATTTATCAATTTTTGGCACATATTTTGGATTACCATTAGTTTTTTTTCACGTTTTCGTATTATTTTATTATTTTGTTTTGTTTCGTTTGATTTATTTGGTTGCATTAATTTTTTGTTGCGTAAGCTCAGCTTTATCACTACACTGTTTTTTGATAATGGTAACACATTATATAAGCTGCAGTTGTTATCACAGATATTAGTAATTAGAGTTGAGCGGACACCTAGATGTTCGAGTTCATCGGGTTCGGCTGAACCTCGTGAAAACGTTCGGGTTCGGCACCGAACTCGATCCAAACTTGACCCCGGACATTGAACCCCATTAAAGTCAATGGTGACCTGAACTTTTGGGCACAAAAATGGCTGTAAAAAAGTCATGCAAAGGGCTAGAAGGTTGCAAAAGGAAGCAAAATGGGGGTCAGAGTAGTGCCCTGCAAACAAATGTGGATAGGAAAATAACTTAAAATCACATAAAAAAAATAACAATGGGAGGAGGAGGTGGATGTGGAGTAGAAGCCTAGAGGTTGACTAGGCCGTGACCGTGGCAGTGTAGGTGGAAGTGGCGGTGGTGGAGGAGGTAGCCAACACTGTTTTTTGTTTGTTTGGTTTTTTTTTAGAATTGGGGTAGATCCCAATATATTGAGACATATTCAAAAAAAAAAAAAAGGATACCAATGGCTGTGTGAGGCCAGTCTAAATGTCTATTCTGCACAAGGTACAGACAAGTCCTGTGGGATCCATGCCTGGTTCATTTTAATAAAGGTTAGCTTGTCCACGTTGGCTGTGGACAGGCGGCTGCGCTTGTCTGTGATAACGCCCCCTGCCGTTGTAAATCTGACCGGAGTGTGTCGGTAACCATAGGAAAAAAAAAAAAAACTTATACAGAGTTATATAACCCTAGATGGGGTTAAGATTTTTTTTTGGTTTGTTTGTTTTTTGTCACAACCGATGGAGGAGGTGGTGGCGGTGAAGGTGGATGTGACGGTGCCAGTGCCGGATCAGTTGGAGATCCGAAGATGAGGTGTAGGTGGAGGAGGAGGGTAACAATAAAAAAAATACACTAAAATTCAATAAAAGGATAGGTGTAAACAAACGTCCCGTGATGAGACTGGGGGTAAAACG
>BLSH010008488.1:2035380-2048105 GCA_018402905.1 Glandirana rugosa
TTTTTTTTTACACAAAGTTGTCAATTTATATGATATTTCTAACACATAGCACGTACATAGCAAAAATGACCCCCCCAAAATATATTCTACTACTCGTCCTGAGTATGGCGATACCACATGTGTGAGACTTTTACACAGCCCGGCCACATAGAGAGGTCCAACATTGAAGTAGTACCTTCAGGCGTTCTAAGAGCATAAATTACACATCTAATTTCATTCCTACCTATCACACTTTTGAAGGTCCTGGAGCACAAGGACAGTGGAATTACCCACAAAATTACACCATTTTGGAAAGCAAACACCCCAATGTATATTTTATGAGGCATGGGCTGCAGATAGGTACTCGGGTATTCTTATGGGCTGCAGATAGGTACTCGGGTATTCTTATGGGCTGCAGATAGGTACTCAGGTACTCTGATGGATTAGTAAAAGGTACTTGGGTACTCTGATGGGCTGGTGCCAAGTACTTGGGTACTCAGATGGTCTGGTGTGAGGTACTTGGGTACTCAAATGGGCTAGTGACAGGCACTCGGGTACTCAGATGGGCTAGTGACAGGTACTAGGGTACTCAGATGGGCTAGTAACAGGTATTCGGGTACTCTGATGGGCTGGTGACAGGTATTCGGGTACTGTGATGGGCTGGTGACAGGTACTCAGGTACTGTGATGGGCTGGTGACAGGTACTCGGGTACTCAGATGGGCTGGTAACAGGTATTCGGGTACTCTGATGGGCTGGTGACAGGTATTCGGGTACTCAGATGGGTTGATGACAGGTGCTCAGATACTCTGCTGGGCTGGTGACAGGTACTCGGGTACTCTGATGGGTTGATGACGGGTACTGTGATGGACTGATGACAGGTACTCGGGTACTTTCCTGGGCAGGTGACAGGTACTCGGGTACTCTGATGGGCAGGTGACAGGTACTCTGATGGGCAGGTGACAGGTACTCGGGTACTCTGATGGGCAGGTGACGGGTACTCGGGTACTCTGATGGGCAGGTGACGGGTACTCGGGTACTCTGATGGGCAGGTGACAGGTACTCGGGTACTCTGATGGGCAGGTGACAGGTACTCGGGTACTCTGATGGGCAGGTGACGGGTACTCTGATGGGCTGGTGACAGGTACTCTTTATTGGAGGGGGGGGGCAATCAGTGTGCTTGGTGCTGACAGTAAGCGGTAACTAGCTGTTACCGCTATCTCCTCCTCACACACGATCGGTGTGTGAAGGGGAGAACCCGGTAACAGCTCGTTACCGCGGATTCCCGTCATTTTGTGACCGGCTGTGATTGGACACAGCCGGTCACGTGGTAAAGAGCCAATACTATTGGCTCTTTACCGTGATCGGGGTTGGGCTTTGTCCGAGGGACAAGCCCGCCCCCCGATCGCCGCCGCTCAGTCGCCATTGTTAGTGACTGGCTGTGATAGGACACAGCCGGTCACGAGCCAATTTTATTGGCTCTTTACCGCGATCACGGAAGGCCGGGGTCCCGAGGGACCCGGCCGGTCCCTGATCGCCGCGATGCGGGCCCCTGAGGGCCCGCAAAGCGGCGAAAACAAGAGGACGTAATATTACGTCCACTTAGGATGGGGAGTCCACCTTGCCGGCGTATTTTTACAATACGCCGGTAAGGAAGTGGTTAAATGGTGGAGTTTGAAGTCACAAGTTCCATCCCAGTTGAAATCCAGTGTGCAGCACATGGGATCTGAAAGGCGTCTTCCCAGGCAAATAGAGCTCTGATGTGTGTAGATTTCCTCCCAGCTTGTGAGAGTTAACCTCCCTGGCGGTATGACTGAGTCTGGAATTTATTGCTGAAAGCGGTACAATTATTTTGCATGAAAATTTGGCGTTTTATATTGTAGGCCTGTAATTCTTAGGAATAACTCACTTAAATCTGTCCAAACAACAGTCTAGTAGACATCCCGGGTATGAAAAAGTTTGAAAAATGAAATCATAAATTATAATATAATAAATAACTAAAAATAATTATCAAAAATAATAATATAATAGTAATAAAATGTATTCAATAATGTAATCAAACCAAAAAGATAGAAATTTGCTCAGTTGCAGAATTTTCGCTGTCGTCACTTTCAGTTTCTGATGATAAATTTCCTCAAAAATCAGTATCACTCAATTCTGCAAATCATTCTTATTAACTATCGGTGTTTTCTAGCTGATCAAAAACCACTTTTGACGTAAAGGGACACTTTTTGGTTGCCATGGACATTCTCATGTTTCCAGGCAGAAAGAATGACCTTTATTATATAAAAGTGCATGCAGGGCTCTGGGCAAACCACTAGGGACAAAGAGGATGTGAAATGTTTTCATACAGTAATGTAATCTATAAGATTACAGTGTACTGTATGTGTGCTGTGTGTTTCACTTTTTGAATTTCCCGCCGGTCTCCGTCCCCGTGCGAAGCAACGCTTGCAGGGAACGGAGCCCGGCACACAGAGGCATCGGAGCGGCGGACACAGCCCACAGACACGGCGGGGGACATCGATGGATCCAGGGGACAAGGTGAGTAGCGCTGCCTGGATCCAGTGATGCAAGCCCGAGTGTGGCTCGGGGTTACCGCTCTTGGTACTGAAAATCCACCCCGAGCCACACTCGGGAATACCGCTAAGGAGGTTAAAGTCTTAATTACCTTTAATTGGGAGTTATTTTAAGGCACTGCTGGAGTAGATTTGAGAGTTATAGTAAATCAGGGCCAAAGTGTCTTTGTTCTTTGTACTATAAAAACAGATTCACTATAAAAAATGTTCAAGAAAATTGTATACAGCAAGCATGATGCCAGAGATACTGAAAAATAGCTTTTATGTTTACACTTTCACCTTGTTTCCTTAAGATATTATATGTAAGTATAGCAGTTTAACCCCCTCTTGTAAACAAATACACAAAAGATTTGCCATCATAACAAAATATTTAAAACAATTGTGTTTCAAATGCTACTTTTCAAGGAACAAAATAGACTTGAAAAGCCTGCAAGATATGACCAACAGTTTCATCTTTCACACTTAGTTGTGCTTCACTTTATCAGCTGCATGTATCTGGAGAATTATTCACAATACTGTCCCAAATGAATGCATGCTAGTTGCATGCTATTAGTAATATATATACAGGTATATAGATATAACCCATTTAAAGTCTAAATGGGGCTGTACGTTAAAAAAACAGCAAAAAGCAAAAACATATATACCGGACCTCTGTATAACCCATTGGTAATAAAAAGGTGTCACTACAGTCTCTAATATTCTGAGAAATGTTAAACTAATCCCATTCAACATACTCTCCCAGATATACTCACTAACACCAACTTCCTTACTTATGCAAGAATAGTGTTTTTTTTCATACAACATCCTTTAATACCCACAAAGATACCTCACAGGGCTTGAGCCCTTTGGCACAATATGCATACTATACAAAAAGGTATCTCCCTGTTCTACAATCTCTTTCAGCTGAAACATACTTTTGTAAAATCTACTCCCTTACCAAAATAGGAATTGGAACTTTAAAACTCCTTTAGTGAAGATCAGTGGCAAAAAGATATCCAATATAATCAACACTATACAAAATCATCCACATACTGGGAAATAGCACAAAAAATACACCTCATGTGGTATCTTTCACCTTATATAATGGCAAAAATTTACTCCACATGGCTCTAAGTGCTGGCTGGGATGGGAGCTGGGATGGGCACTCCATATGCTCTGGCATGCCCACATATTCAACGTTTTTGGAGTGTCACCTTCTGTTTACTATCTACAATCACAGGAATAATTACTAAAGACACTTCTGAGCAAGCAGTTTTTAAGTGTATACGTTGACCGCTTTCCGTCAACACTTAGACCCATAGCCAGGTGCAACTTCATGGCAGCCAGATTAGAGATATTACATAAGTATCAATTTAACCTAATCTCTGGCATAGGGGATGTTATTAGACAACAAGAGGAAGTCTACCATCATGAACAACTGATGGAACATAAGGATGGTAAATCCAACCTTTTTTTACTAACAGTGGGATACATGAATCACCTTTAAAAAGAATAGATAACACTTATCATCTCCATCTGTTTCACTAAAAATGTTATCTTTAATATAAAGAAGAGCTATCAATGTATCCAGAATTGTCTAAAATGAACACCTAGTTATTTCTTTTGTTTAATTTTTTGAACAGGATCACCTTACAAAATGAACATGTTTTATAGATGTTAATAAGGAAACATATAATTTCTATATTTTGTATGTATTCCTATTATGATCTAGTCGGATTCAAAGTCAACAGACGTTGGACATAAATCCACATGTTTCAAGTCCAACTTTGATGCCTGTTCCACCACGTAATTTTTATTGTATCTATATTTTGTTTGTAACTGACTGTGTCTCTGTTTCTACCAATGTGGATTGTTATTTGGTAAATATCTAATAAAAAGTTAATATGAAAAAAAAAACAACAAGCCAAAACATAAAAGCAAAACATCTGGCCACTGCTCTAGGGGATATGTGTCAAAGCCAATTTTTTTTTCATTCCATTTGGCTGGGAGCAGTAGTTTCAGTAATCCTTAAAGTGAAACATTAAAATGAAAAATTCCTTCATATGTCTATGTATTCCCCCAAAAATATATACCAGACTCTTATCTGAGCATGCAGTTTGGCAGACCAGGAAAGGGGTTGGACAAGCATACACTCTCCGCTAAACCATACTAATCCACATGTTTCCATGGGAGACAAGGGTCTCTTCACCAAATCCCTGGCCTGGCGGTTATGGGGGTCTGTGGGTGGTGGGGCTTATCAGAAAGATACCTGCTCCCCCCATGTGATTGAGTAAGGCGTATAGAGTTAGGGACCTTAGTGCTGTTTTATTTTTGTTTTGTTTTGTTTTTTCTTGTAGAGTCTACCTTAAAATCCTTAGCAGACCTGAAGGGTATGGTATGAATTAGGGAGTCCCATGCCATTTTCACTATTCCCAACTCCCTTGCTTATATTTCTGGGGATTCCTGACCTTATAAGTGAATGGGGCAGATGATGTCACTGATTGCTAAGGACTTGTGGTGTCTGCACCTGCTACCATCCTTAGCCACTTCAGCCCCGGAAGTATTTCCCAGGTTAGGACCAGAGCACTTTTTGCGATTCGGCACTGCGTCTTTTTAACTGACAATTGCGCGGTTGTGTGACGTTGTACCCAAACAAAATTTGCGTCCTTTTTTTCCCACAAATAGAGGTTTCTTTTGGTGGTATTTTATCACCGCTGCGTCATTTCCGATCGCCGCTATAAACAAAGAAAGAGTGACAATTTTGCAAAAAAAACAATATTTCTTACTTTTTGCTATGATTCAAATCCAAAATAAAAATATGAAAAAAACATTTTTTTCATTGGTTTTGACCGATTTATATTCTTCCTCATATTTTTGGTAAAAAAAATAGCAATCAGCGTTTATTGATTGGTTTGCGCAAAAGTTGCCTCGTTTACGGATGATGAGAATTAATTTCTGGGGTTTTTATTTTTTTTATTTTATACTAGTAATGGCAGCAATCTGCGATTTTTAGCAGTACTGTGATATTGCGGTGGACATGTCGGACCATTTTGACACTTTTTTGGGACCATTGACATTTATACAGTGATCAGTGCTATAAAAATACACTGATTAC
The DNA here is from genome assembly GCA_018402905.1 of Glandirana rugosa. Lineage (NCBI taxonomy): Eukaryota > Metazoa > Chordata > Amphibia > Anura > Ranidae > Glandirana > Glandirana rugosa. Next base: position 2,041,028 of record BLSH010008488.1, read on the forward strand.
TGTGTAAATGCCATTGGCAGTGAAGGGGTTAACCTGCAGGAGGAGATCTAGGAGTCAACTGTGTTCCCTAGGCATGTTCTAACTGTGGGGGGGCTGGGCTGTTATGAGCATAAGCGATCTAACTGATCCCAGTGACAGGGATCAGTAGATCTCTTATGTCCCCATTGACAGAGCGGGGAACTGCCGTATTTACACCGGCAGTTCCCCATTCTTTCACTCTGGCAGCTCATCACTGCTCGCCGGCGGACATCGGGTCTGTCCGAGCCGCGGGCACACTCCTCTGGAGTGTGTCGGGTACCAGAACACGCCGGCGGCAGCGCGCGCTCGCCCCCTAGATGTGCCTGCGTGAATTGCCGCCTATTTACACTGCCGCAGTAAATATACTGCACGCGGTGTGGAACCGGTTAACAAACACTGACAGTTGAAGGTTTGGTCCAAACTTGTGTTAGGACCGAACCAAAAGGTCATTCCTACAGACAAGGAATAATTTATGCTGATCTGCATAGGCATGTGAAAACAGTTGGAACAGTTGGCAAGGAGGCTGAAACATTTGCATTCCATTTCAATACCCATGTGAGGGAAGAATTTATAATTAACTTTGCTGCCAAAGAATAAAAGAGGGTAGGAACACCCTTAAACTAATATGTGTCTGTGGACTGTATGGCTAGGATGTGAGATTGTATGTAAACTTAAGCAAATAAAGGGATTTTATTAAAACTTACCGTAAAATCCTTTTCTCTGAGTTCACTGACAGACACAGCCCTTCATTGACAAGTGGGTTTATGCTCATCCTACTAGGAGTAGACTAGGCAAAAAAGCAAAAGGATAGGCTGGCCCCTCCCAGGGGGCCGTCCTCACTTCAGCATATAATCCCCCTGCTGCCCATAGCATATCAGTTCGTAACAAGCCATACAAACTCAACACAGAGGGGTGGGTGCTGCGTCTGTCAGTGAACTCAGAGAAAAGGATTTTACGGTAAGTTTTAATAAAATCCCTTTTTCTCTTACGTTCACTGACAGACGCAGCCCTTCATTGACAAGTGGGGATGTCCCAAAGCTGTGTCAGTAAAGAGGGGTGGGTAAACGACAACAACTGTACCCAACAGAATCCTCTCAGGAGGCGCCAGTAGCCGCCTGTAAAACTTTACGGCCAAAAGCAGCATCCGAAGATGCTGACACATAAACTTTATAACACTCAGTAAATGTGTGCACCGAGGCCCAAGTAGCCGCCTTGCACACCTGTGACACCGAAGCCTGGTGTCTGAAAGCCCAGGAAGTGCTAACAGCCCTGGTGGAATGAGCCGTGACTGGAAAAGGGGGTACCTTGCCCCGAACAGTATACGCATGAGTTACGGTCTGTCTGTTCCAATGTGAAACAGTAGCTGACGAGGCCGCCATTCCTTTGCGTGGACCATCCGTCAGCACAAACAATGCGTCAGACTTCTGAAAGGAGTCTGTAGCCACCAAATGTACCTGCAAAGCCCTCACGACATCCAATGAATGTAACTCAAATTCCTTAGGATGCGATGGATGCGGACATAACGAAGGAAGAACAATATCTTCATTAATGTGAAAAGAAGAGACCACCTTCGGTAGAAACAAAGGGGAAGGTCGCCAGACCGCCTTGTCCTTATAAAGGACCAAGTAAGGAGACTGACAGGGCAACGCTGCCAACTCAGACACCCGCCTAGCAGATGTAATGGCTATCAAGAAAGCTACTTTTTGCAACAGTAATTGTTGGGGAATATCCCTGATTTTCACAAATGGCAGTTTCTGCAGTACAGAAAGTACCAAATTCAAATCCCACTGCGCCACAGGTGACCGTATCTGAGGAGCCACATGGTGTACACCCTGTACAAAAGTACGTATCAACGAATGTGACGCCAAAGGCCGTTGAAAGAGAATCGCCAGAGCCAAAATCTGACCCTTGAGAGTACTCAATGCCAACTTTTTATCCAGGCCCCGCTGCAAAAAAGCCAGCACCCTGGACACCACGTAAGAGCGAGGGTTCCAGCCCTCCGCCTCACACCAGGCGATATAGGCCTTCCAGGTCCGATGATAAATCTTGCGCGAAGTACACTTGCGCGCCTTAAGCATGGTAGGGATTGTAGTGATATAGTAATGATGTAGTAATGGATGAACGAATGTTTGTGTTATTATTACTATATTATTGAGTTATTATGATGATTAATTTTTCCGCAGCACCCAATCGGTTCTTCCAGAGAGTAACATTTATTTGACTTCAGACAGACAGATTTCATAATACTTGCACCAGATGATCAAAATCCAACAGAGTAAATATTACATATTCAGAGTCCCATTCCAAATGTGCCCTCATGCTCATGGAAAGAAAGGTGAACTGACAGGGAGGGACTGCTAGCTTGAATGTCCACTTAAGTGTTCGTCTCACACTGGGGGGGGAGGTTTCTCCTAACCTCACATTAGTGTTTACCAGATAAACAAGCCACAATGAACCCCCTCAAGGCTAATTAGCATCTACATTCCACAACCCCCATGCAAGCAACTGTGGGCCTTTGATATGTAATGCAGCTTGTAAATACAGTAAATACCTATGTGTATATGTATATGAAATATTACACAACAGGGATCACTGAGTCAGAGACACCCCTATCCCTATAACACCTGGGACTCAATAGCCAAGCTGTCAAAACCAGTGAGGGTAAAGCAGGGTGCATGATGGGTCCCTGTGACGGTAGGTCTTCACGTAGGTAGGTCTTCGGCGCCCTTGGTACGCACCACGTCGGCGTACCAAGGGCGCCAAGGCCAATCTGGAGCTACCAGGATTGTTGGAATCCCTTCCTCTGCTATTCTGCGCAGTCACCGCGGAAGAAGCTTGATCGGAGGAAAGGCGTGCAGGAGCCGACACTGACTCCAATTTGCTACTAATGCGTCCATGGCGACTGCCAACGGGTCTCCTGTTCTGCACACAAAAGCCTGCACCTTGTGACTGAACCTGGACACCATGAGGTCCATGTCTGGCGTGCCCCACTTGTGGCAAATCTGGCGGAACACCTCTGGATGTAGGGACCATTCCTCCTGATCCAGTGTCTGGCGACTGAGAAAGCCCGCCTGCCAGTCTTCTGTGCCCGGAATGTAAATGGCGGGGATTGCCGGCACATGAAGTTCTGCCCATCGCAGAATGAGAGCCGCTTCCGCAACTGGTGCCGAGCTCCTTGTTCCGCCCTGATGGTTCACATACGCCACTGCTGTGGCATTGTCCGACTGAAACCGAATCGGGAGTCCGTGCAACCTTGCTGACCATTGGAAGAGACAGAGCCTAATCGCCCACAGCTCCAACACACTCATCGGAAGGTGAGATTCCTGCGCCGACCAACGTCCCTGAGCAGACAACTGCTCCAGGACCCCTCCCCAGCCCGAAAGGCTGGCGTCCGTCGTTACTATCGACCAGTTGAGGGGAAGAAAAGACTTCCCCAGCTTTAGGGCCGGGGCCCGAAGCCACCATCTCAACGATCCTCTGGTCTGGTGACCCAACCTGATCAGCCTGTCCAGGGACAGCAATGACTTGTCCCATCATGACAGAATCTCTCTCTGTAGAAGCCGAGTGTGACTCTGAGCATAAGGTATTGCCTCGGAGGCTGAAACCATGAGCCCCAACACCCGCATACAGCACCGTAAGGAGGACCACCGGCGTGACAGCAGGGTTCGCACCGCCGCTTGTAATGACAGTAACTTGGCCGAAGGTAGGAACACCTTCACCTGCTCTGTGTCCAGAATCAGACCAGGATATTCCAGGTGAGAGGACCGGATCAATGTCAACTTCTGCAGATAGATCAGCCAGCCAAAGTCTTATAGCGAGGCCATGGTGATAGCCACGTTCTCCTCCAGAGCCGAAGCAGACTCCGCTCTCAGGAGTAAACCATTGAGGTATGCTACCACCGTAATACCTCTCTGCCTCAATAGCGCCAGCACCGGAGCCACCAGCTTGGTGAACACCTGAGGAACCGAGGCCAGACCGAAGGGAAGCACCACAAATTGGCAATGTAGGTCTCCCACCGCAAAACGCAGGAAGTGCTGGTGCCGGAGACAAATGGGAACATGGAGGTACGAGTCCCTGATATCCAGAGAAGCCATGAAGTCCCCTTGGTGCAGGGTGGCCTGAATTTTTGCGCCTTCACAAAGTGGTTTAGCACTCTTAAGTCCAGAACTGGCCTGATTCAACCCTTTTTGGGTACCCAAAAAGATTTGGATAGAAACCGCGGGACCCTACCAGCAGAGGTACCAGCACAATGACCCCTTGTTCGCAGAGCTTCTGGACAGCCTCCAGGAGAGCCTCCCAACACCCCAGAGGGAGTCTTAAGTTCGATGGGAAGAACCTGTCTGGGGGTAGAGTGTTGAACTCTATCCTGTATCCGGAGGACGCCACTTTCTGCACCCAGAGGTCGGAAATGCGGGCAGTCCACCTGTCTGCGAACCCCAGAAGTCGGCCCCCCACCTGAGAATCGGGCGGGGGCAACCCATCATGTGGAGGAGGACTTGTCCTCTGCCTTTTCATTCTTACTCTGCCAGGGCCATTTACCGATCCCCGAGGCAGACTTGCCGGGCCTTGAGCCCTTGCCCGCTGCATCAGGCGCACGAGAAAACTTCTTCTGACCCGAAGAAAACATGACCCTGCTTACGGCAGAGCTCCCGCCGCTTGGCCTCCAGAAGAAAGTACTCTTCCCTCCAGTGAAATCCTTAAAGGATTCATCCAGTTGCGCCCCACAAGGGCGACCACCCTGAAATGGGAGATCCGTGAGACCCTTCTTAGACGCATGGTCACCCGACCAGGAGCGTAACCACAGCACCCGTCTGATAATGACTGTGAAACAGACATTTCAGAGAGCATAGGAAGCAGGTCCAAAGCTGCATCACACAGGTAACGAATCCTCTTTATCAGGTGCTCTGCTCGCTGTGACGCCTCAGGTGAGTTCCCGCAGCTCTACTCGCAGTGCAACCCAGTCGCACACTCTGTAAGGGATTGCGCAGCCATAGCTGACGCCAGAGCCGGTCTCATGGCTGACCCCGCCAACAAGAACAGTGCCTTGGACACCGCCCCTGTCCATCTATCAGCCAGATCCTTAAAGAAGGAGACCCCTCCAAGGGGATGGTCATCGCCTTATTCAGGCGAGCCACCGGAGGATCCACTGCGGGTGATGTCCACTTCTTCACAAAGCTATCCTCAAAAGGGTAGCATACAGCGAAATGTTTTGGCAGGGCGAAGGAATTCTACGGACGCTGCCATTCCTTATATACCAGCTGGTCATAAGGGCAAGCCCTAGGAGACCTAGGTGGATTAAGAGACCCACAAACGTATGCAGACTCCTGCGACTCCCCAGCTTGGTCCAGCCGCAAGGACGCACGAATATTGGAGATCAGGGCGGCCACCAGTGCCTTTTCGTGCGCTACTGAGGCCCCCTGATCCTCTTCGCCGTCCGAGGGCACCGCTCGCCCTCTGAAAGCTCTACGGGGTCCCCGTGACCACAGAGGCCACTTCCGGTGCAGAATCCTCCCCCGATGAAGGCAGGGGGGTGGACGTTTTTTAGGGGCCCCCTAGCCCGGTCCGGCACCTCCCGGGGAAAAAATTCCCCAACTACTGCTCCTAACTGGTCCAGGGATACCAGTGTCCCCAGCGCAGGTTGCGCTTCCACTGTCTCCAGCTTGGAAGGACCTGCAGGTTCAGCCGCCATCGCGTCACTGGACCCTGACAGACAGAAAACTCTGACACCCCCGCAATGTGACCACACAGAACACCCAGGGAAGGCCCAGGAGGACTGCACCCACCACTACCAGCACCCCAGGGAGAAAACAGCTATACCTGCTGTTAGATGCCTCAAGCGCTGCTTCCCAGTAGGAATTTTGCCATATGACCGCCAGTCAGAGGATCTGCGCTGCTGCGCCATCCACGCTGTCCAGAGTGAAAGAGGAAGTGTCTGCAGAGAAAACACGTTTTTCCTCCTTCCAGGCATATCCCAAAATGGCCGACGGGCGGACACAATAGGCCCAAGCCTGATTATTCAGGGCGCGACTACAGCAAAATGGCCAACGGTCGACACTAGAGGCCAAAAATCCACAGCAAAATGGCCACGGCTACAGGAAAATGGCGGCGATCCACCGCAAAATGGAGGCGGATCGCCGCATGGCGATTTTAAAAGGCGCAGGGTGCGGTGTGGTGCGGTACGGGGAGGTGATAGGAGGGGGGTGAGGACACCCAAGGGAGGCCTGAGCCCCAAACTAGACCCTCCACCAGCCAGCTATCCGCAAAGTTTCGCCTAGTTGCCCCCCTCTGTGCCCCTAGGGGGGAGAGGGGGTCACTCACCAGTCCGACGGGCGTAGCGGGTAGCCACCCGGTTGCAGACCTTCTTCCCACAGCAGAGAGGGATGCAGCAGGCCAAGGCCTCTGTACAGGAACTGAGTCCGGTCACTGTGCGCAAGTGGGGATCATCCACTGGCTGCCCGCACGGAACGGGCATGATGCCAAGGCTAGGGCTAGCTCGCATCCGTCATTCGTGCTGGGTAAAGTTCAGGATTTCTAGATATCCTCTATGACCCAGCCGGCTTCTTGATAGCAGTCTTCATCAGATAGCTTGAGAAAAGTAAAAAAGCGGTAGCAAAAAAGGTGAACCGCAGGTCCCATAAGGGAGCCAGGTCTAACTCCTTGCACTAGGCAAATAAAACTGATATGCTATGGGCAGCAGGGGGATTATATGCTGAAGTGAGGACGGCCCCCTGGGAGGGGCCAGCCTATCCTTTTGCTTTTTTGCCTAGTCTACTCCTAGTAGGATAAGCATAAACCCACTTGTCAATGAAGGGCTGCCTTCTGTCTGTAAGAGAAAAAGTCTTACGATGGCGAAAAAATGAAAAGAGTTCGATAGACTACTTCTGACGATAGTTCTTCGGCCGACCCAGTATCTCCTATAGATCTTTAGGACTTGAAATGGGTCGTGCTTACTGCCTACGCTCGATCGGGATCGGAACCGTAGTACGGGCAAGGCACGCCCGTCGGTCACCTACTAGGGGTGAACGCGTGTCACTGGCCTGAGTCAAGGACATGTCTCCGG
>BLSH010008512.1:54676-65813 GCA_018402905.1 Glandirana rugosa
AAAAAAAAAAAAAAAAAAAAAGTTCGTTTGTTTAAAAAAAAAAAAAAAAAATAAAAAAAAAAAAAAAAAAATTTGTTTGCTTGAAAAAAAAAAAAAAAAAAAAATCCCTTTTCTCAGAGTACATCACAGAACTTCATATTCAAGGTTACTTATGTGGCCACTTTCAGGTGAATGGACCAAAAAAAAAGGCAGGCACCCATACATCTCTAACTGCAAAGGTGCAATAATTAAAAAAGGACATGGGATGTTTTAGTAACCACCAGGACCTAAACTCAGTGACTTTAGGGAAGGATAATTTCAGCATTTTCAAGTTTTCAGGTTTTTGCACATCTGCCAGGAAGCCCGCCATGCTCTTGTGTGTCTGCAACAGCTCTGGGTCCCGAGACTGCTCATGGAAGGGCTCATCTATAGAGGATACCCGGTCCTCAACAGCTTCTGCCTCAGCCTGCCGCAAAGGATGCTTGTGCCCCAGACATTCCAAACCAGAGTAACTCCTGAGCGCAGATCCCACAAACCAGAAATGGCTACAGAACATTACTCCCATGATAGTCCTCCGCTTGCCAAGACACAATGGGAAAAAAACTGAAAAAGGCAGGGATTCAGAACTATCTGACCCTTTGGGAGCCATTGCATGGCAAACTGAGCAAGGGGTCCTCCCTACCTGATTTAAGAATTTGGTATCCCATCAGATCATCCTTTGCCACACCTCTCTGCCTGTGTGAAGTTATGGCACTCTCACATGTGGGGTCTGAATACAGTGACTCTTGGCCGTAGCAACTAATCCGGATGAATCCCTCTTCTATTCCAATAGGGGTGTCAGGAATATGCAAAGAAATCAAACTACACCTCTGAAAGAAGATCTTCAGGAGGGACATTTCTAGACACATCTATCTCACAGGGAAACTAGATGAAAAGTCAGGCTTAGCTGAGCTGTGAGGGGGTTATTTTTGGGCGAGTTACTGCGTTTTTTGCCACTGTCCATTCACTTGAAGGTGGAAGCACAACCCAAAAAGTCATGAATTTCTCTGTGTCCTGCGATATATGATTAAGAAAAGGATTAACTTTTGTCTGTGTTGCTTACTCACCTCATCCACAAATTTAAAAAAAAAATGTCTATAAACTTTATACTAGAATTGCATTTTATGGTCTGACTGGTACTTTAACAAGTATGCTTTGAACGGTTTTCCTTCTATAGGATTTAGATCTGTTTTTCAAACATGTCTGAGGGGAACCTGATGGGATAAAGTATTGGAAAATAAAGACAGTCCCCTTGGCAGTCTGTTCAGTTACACAGTACTCCATCACAGTAGTGTGAGCTGCCTCAGTTCACTTAATTGTGTCCTATGATTTACCTGTAGTGGAGAAATAAGGCAAACTGCAGGTGACCACAAATTGTGGCAAAACCCTTAATATTCTGTAGCAATGTGGCAAAGATCTACATTGGACATACATACAAGCTTTGTCATCTAGAAGAGCACCTGTGTCAGATTTGCGTGCTGGACAAGTGTCAATGGCTTCAACACATTTTTTGTAGCCTGCAAATACATATTTCTAACTTCAATTCATAACTTAATATTCATTTACTTACATTTCTTAAAAAAAAAAAAAAAAAAAAAAAAAAGTTCATGTTGAGAAAAAGGTTACCTCCATTATAGCACAGACCAGAGCCCCCTTTCACTGTCTGGCACTACTAGAACACATTTTTTCCTGTAAAAGGAGAAACCACTACCCTAGCTAGTACTGTTGATAACATTGTTTTTTTTTTTTTGTAGCATTAAATTTAAAAAGGGCCCACAAAGTAAGTGCAGCCTAGTATTAGGCAGAAGTGTGAAACAGAGGAGCTCTTTCAAATAAAAAATAGTGGAAATCACTGCGAAATATGTATTATGAACAGGAAATGAAAAGGCTACGGATATTTTTATTACCATGCAAACCATTGTACATTTTAAAAACAATTTTCTTAAAATAAAACATGAAATAGGAAGACACCTTTTCTGCAGAATAAAAAAAATAAAGGAAAACAAACATACACTATTATTTTGTACACAAGGAGGAAAAAGAAAAAAAAAAAAATTACAAGCAGACACTGATTATTGTGGTCTGCACACTATGCTACAGGGTCGCAACGTTAGACCCAGAATACACAGAAAGAAATTTAAGTCATGGATTTCTGTAGTCCTGGAGAGCCTGCAAAATTGAAAGGAAAAACAAAATGTGAATACTTCAATGCAGAAAACAAACTCAACAAATACAAAATGACCACACCAAGCCTCCAAGGGATTATTTGCCATTAAAAAGGCAAAGCAAGACTGAATGATGCAAGGCTTAGTGTTCATTATGTTCTGAAATATTGTCCAACGAAAGAAAAAAAATTCTGGCACCAAAACATTATCACACATGCAAAGTCCTGTGCGATACGGGCCACATATCTCAAGATAAAGCAAAGACAGTGATGTAAAAATGACCAACCATCCTGGTTAAAAAAATTAAAAAAAAAAAAAGAAAAAAATCTTTAAGCAATAGTGACAATGCGTACATCATTTTTAAAGTATAAAAAGACTAAATTACCAGGTTCTTTAAATGGGATAAAAAAATAAATATATCCTTTGCACTTGAACCTGTAAAAGTGTCCTAATAAAATTAAAATGTCTGAAAAATTGGTATACTTCCACAGAAATGAGCAACCTTCTTAATTTAAAACAATAGAAAATAGCACTGGAGACATAGCATGTAAATTTTAAAGGGCATGTAAACTCAAATGTTCTTGCCCCGGGCATGGGGAATGCATGCATTGGATATTTTATTTTTCCCTTGCATATAGTTTATGTATGCATATGGGATTGTGACAGTCTCCATTTACTATACATTCTTACTGATTTTTACCATTGATGGAGCCTAGACACTTAGTCTATTCCCAAAGTAACATATGCTCCAGTAAACATCAGATACTAGTCTATGTTCTCGCACTGCTGTATTGTGGAGACCTGCACATCTCAGGCAGATACAGCGCATGACTCAGGGAGGACATAAAAGGGTCCTTTTCCTGTAATAGCAAAAACAATGTGCTTTCACGCACAATGGGGAGTTCTGTTTGCAAACTATTCAACTAGTGGAAAAACTTAAGGGAAAAAAAAAGAAAAAGGGAATTAAACATGGCTATTGAATTGTGCACCAGATTATGATGGCAACTTACGGCATTCACAACTCACACGAGAGAAAAAAAAAAAAAGCAGCCAAATCTTATAACGCCTGAAACCATCTGCAAACATTTCATGAAAGAATCTAGCAGAATTGCAGGCATAAACTATTTATATTTTATACAGCCTCAACAAATGAGTACTGAAGAATAAAAGCCTAAACAAAAAGGGAAAACATTGCTCAATCTGAACTCAATTAAAACACAACACACCTAGCATAATGGAGATAAAGTGGTCTCAATCAGTGAAAAAAGTTCTAGGCCAAACATTTTTTTTATAGGTGCGGGTTGTTATATAGCCAGTACATCTATTGTGTTTAAAACAAAACATACATTTAACACTTTATTTTTCAAGCGCCAATTCACCACATGACCTCAAATGGTCCAGCACAAAACTGGAAATAAAGTGCAGGTTCTGAGCAATCGCAGCACTCTAAGACAAAGGTTCCCAAATCAGTTTCAAATTCTGTTGGGCATTCCACTATATCCCACTGTGGGCTTGAAAAGCTCCAGTGTGAGGAAAAAAAAAATGCACAGTGAGTGCCATTAGGTCACCTTACCTTCAAACAGGTTGTGCGAAACACAAGCGACCTAAAAGATTCTTTAGAAAATAAGCCCTAATTGATTCAAACCATCTTCTCAATGTCCACGGAATATTTTGTATTATATTCTTTAATTTATGGAGGTTGCCAAAGAGGATACAAATGTACTTAACAAGCAGAGATCTATGATATAACAGCAAATCAGAAGAAAACAGGCATGCATTTGCAATGAAAATGTTCTAAGTTGTGTACCATGTGAAATTTCTGCACAATAATTCAATAAAGATATTCTGCCTTTCAAAACAGTCATATAGACTATACTTCAATCTTTTCAATGACAATCAAAGAGAACCTGTGCCAAAACGATGCATACTGCAGTATTTACATATTCCAAAACAAAGTACTAAAAGCACTCTAACCACTTCAAGTGCAGATAGTTTCACCCTCTTACATTCCAGGCCATCACAACGTATTTTGCTATATTTATATCCTGATTTTTGATGGGCAACCAGAGTGAAGAGCAGTATATGGCATTAATGGTGTATCTAAACTAGAGCTGATGCGGGAAAATTGGTGCCATTTTTGCAATCAGCGGGTCAAATATACCCAGGAACAGGTCGAACATTCGAGGCACCAAAATGTGTGTTGGCCTGTGAGCCTTCTTCATAAAATTTAGACCAGAATGTATTAAGTTTTTTCCCATAATTCTTTGGGAAACGATGAAAGTAAATTTTTTTTTCTGCAGTTATTTTAACACATTAAGGGTCCTTTCACACATGGCTGTCCGTTTTCATGGACTCCGCTTGTTTAGCGGGGATTGCTCCGTTGATGCCCACTGAGTCGGCAGACAGGTTTGTCTCCGCTCACTGGGCAGAGACAGACCCGCCAGAACCGCGCTGTCCTCTAGGAGAGATCGGATGAAAACTGATCCGCCTGTCCGTATTTATCCGATCCGCCAGACAGATGGAAAACAGGGTTTCCATCTGTCTGGATTTAGCGGACAGCATTGGATGTAAGCGGATATGTCACCGCTGACATCCGTCGCTCCATAGAGGTGATCGGATCGTTTGATCGGGTCTGCTGGGAAAAACGGGACAGGCGGACCTAAAATCAGTCTGCATGTGTCAAAACGTGCCTAAATCACACACACTTTTTAATTATACCTAAAAAAAACACATTCTGCTACTCCTCCCGGGTAGGGTGATGCCACATGTGGGAAACCCCTTCAAGCCTAGCCACACAGAGACCCAAAATCCAAAGGAGTACCTTAAGGCTTTTTAGGGGCATAAATTACACATCTAGTTTCCTAACCACCTATCTTTGAGCACCAGGATAATGGAAACACACAGAAAGTCACCACATTTTGGAAAGAAAACACCTAAAGGCATTTTTTAAGCGGTATAGTGAGTTTTCTGGAAATGTCTTTTTTGCCACAAGATTTTCCAAATGTGTAAAATGCAGGAAAGAATTTTTTTTTTTGTACATTAAGTTGTCAAATATTATATATTTCTAAACACACAGCATAGGCATACTTAGAGAATCACACCCCAAAATATTCTGCTGCTCCTCCAGTGTATGGCGATACCACATGTGAGACTTTCACAGCTTAGCCACATAGAGGGGCCCAACATCCAACATCCATTTTGGAGGTCCTGAAGCACCAGGATAGAAAACATTTGGGTGGCTCTGTTGACAATGGAACTAGTATATTTATTGATCAGGATACTGTAGTGGGGTATGTTAGTGATCAGGACCCTGGCATGGTGTACATCGGTCTGGCGTCACTGCAATCAGGGACAATGACTGGCCACAATGGTCTGGTGACAATGACTGCTGTAACTAGTGACAAGGTACAGGTTTTAATGGCAGCACTGGGACAGATGTGAAAGGTGGCAGGCTGCACTGTTTTTTTTTTTTTTTCCCACTACACTGGGGACTAGTAAGCAGGCACACTGTGGGCTTGCTGTCACTGGTGTGTGTGTTTAAAGCTGTGACATGCCTGCATAACACTCACATATCCCAGTAATAGTCTTCTCTCCTCTCACAGAGAATCACTCAAAGCAGAGTTCCTTACTTTCACTCTTTGTTTACAAATGTGATCTGTGATTGAACGATCACATGGTACAGGAACAATTTCATCGGTCCTGTGTCCAGTCATGTGATCCCTGCAGGCTCGTAGGTGTGTGCTCTGTGAGTCATTGTTTGCAGAGGAAGTACGGGTACATCCACATCAGCATGGTTGCCATCCGGGGAGGTGTGTGTAAAAAATAAAAAAATGTATATATATGTATGTATGTATGTATATATATCACACACACACATATACACAGCATCTCACAATAGTGAGCACATTTTTGTAAATATTTTATTATATCTGTTAATGTGACAACACCGAAGAAATGCCATGTTGCTACAATGTAAAGGAGTGAGTGTACAGCTTGTGTAACAGTGTAAATTTGCCCTCAAAATAACTCACACAGCCATTAATGTCTAAGTCGCTAGCAACAAAAGTGAGTACACCCCTAAGTGAAAATGCCCAAATTGGACCCAAAGTGTCAATATTTTGCCTGGCCACCATTATTTTCCAGCACTGCCTTAACCCTCTTGGGCATGGAGTTCACCAGAGATTCACAGGTTGCCACTGGAGTCCTCTTCAACTCCTCCATGACAACATCACGGAGCTGGTAGATGTTAGAGACCTTGTGCTCCTCCACCTTCCGTTTGAGGATGCCCCACAGATGCTCAAAAGGGTTTAGGTCTGGATACATGCTTGGCCAATCCACCACCTTTACCCTCAGCTTCTTTAGCAAGGCAGTGGTCGACTTGGAGGTGTGTTTGGGTTCGTTATGTTGGAAATCTGCCCTGCGGCCAAGTCTCTGAAGGAAGGGGATTATGCTCTGCTTCCTTATGTCACAGTGCACTTGGCATTCATGGTTCCCACAATGAACTGAAGCTCCCCAGTGTCAGCAGCACTCATGCAGCCCCAGGCCATGGCACTCCTACCACCATGCTTGACTGTAGGCAATACACACTGGTCTTTGTACTCTTCACCTGGTTGTGACCACACGCTTAACACCATCAGAACCAAATATGTTTATCTTGGTCTCAGACCACAGGACATGGTTCCAGTAATCCATGTCCTTAGTCTGCTTCTTTTCAGAAAACGGTTTGTGGGCTTTCTTGTGCATCATCTTTAGAAGAGGCTTCCTTCTGGGACAACAGCCATGCAGACCAATTTGATGCAGTGTGCGTAGTATGGTCTGAGCACTGACATGCTGACCCCCCCACCCCTTCAACCTCTGCAGCAATAGGTCTATTTTCCAAAGACAACCTCTGGATATGACGCGGAGCATGTGCACTCAACCTCTTTGGTCAACCATGGTGAGGCCTGTTCTGAGTGGAGCCTGTATTGTTAAACTGCTGCACGGTCTTGGTCACCGTGCTGCAGCTCAGTTTCAGGATCTTGGCAGTCTTCTTATAGCCTAGGCCATCTTTATGTAGAGCAACAATTCTTTTTTTCAGATCCTCAGAGAGTTCTTTGCCATGAGGTGCCATGTTGAACTTCCAGTGACCAGTATGAGAGAGGGAGAGCGATAACACCAAATTTAAACACACCTGCTCCCCATGCACACCTGAGACCTTGTAACACTAACAAGTCACATGACATGGAAGAGGGAAAAGAGCTAATTGGGCCCAGTTTGGACATTTTCACTTAGGGGTGTACTCACTTTTTTTCCTAAGGTTTAGACATTAATGGCTATGTGCTGAGTTATTTTGAGGGGCCAGCAAATGTACACACACTACTTTACATAGCAAAGTGTCATTTCTTCAGTGTTGTCACATGAAAAGATATAAAATATTTACAAATATACCACTGAAGCTATAGGCATTTTGGAGAATTTATTCAGTAAAAATTTCACAACAGAAGCACTGGAATCATCTCTTCTTCCCTCTTTACCTTATAAGTAAAACAGAATATTGGCAGCCTGCAAGCCATCTAATGTAAAAAAACACACAGCAGGTGTTTCTAAGCTTTCATAAACCAACTGTAGAGTCTTTTTCCAGATTTTTAAGTACATCTACAGTACAGTACATGCAGCTAGAGGGACAAGGAATACTTTGTTTAAAATGTTTTACTGCTTAAGAATATGTAGCACTTTAATGTCCATTGTTTAGGCACAGGTGCACTTTAACTTTATGCTCCACGGTATCAAGAAATTTCATTTTGCAGTTGTAGAAACCTTAGGATACTTATTAGTATTCATGCTCCATATAATGCTTTTCCCTGCGTGCAAGACATATATGCTGTTTGACTAAATAAAAAAATGGATTTTTTTGTACAACTTACCGTAAAATCCTTTTCTCTGAGTTCACCGACAGACGCAGCCTTCTTATGACACATGGGTTATGCTCATCCTACTAGGAGTAGACTAGGCAAAACAAACAAAAGCGTAGGTTGGCCCCTCCCAGGGGGCCGTCCTCACCTCAGCATATAATCCCCCCGCCCTGTACAGCACATCAGTTCGTAACAAGCCGTACAAAAACAAACGCAGAGGGGTGGGTGCTGCGTCTGTCAGTGAACTCAGAGAAAAGGATTTTACGGTAAGTTATACAAAAAATCAATTTTTCTCTTCCGTTAACTGACAGAAGCAGCCTTCTTATGACACATGGGGACGTCCCAAAGCTGTGCCAATCAAGAGGGGTGGGCAAAAACCATAACAAAGGTACCCAACATAAAAGACGCCCTCTCAGGCGGCGCTAACCGTGCCTAAACTGCCGCTTGTAATACCTTGCGGCCAAAAGCAGCATCCGAGGATGCTAAAACATCAACTTTGTAAAACTTAGTAAATGTGTGCACTGAGGCCCAAGTAGCTGCCTTGCACACCTGGGACACCGAAGCCTGGTGTCTAAACGCCCAGGACGTACTAACCGCCCTGGTGGAGTGTGCCGTGACTGGAAACGGGGGAACCTTGCCCCGAATCTCATACGCATGAGTCACGGTCCTCCGTATCAAACGCGATACGGTAGCCGACGAGGCCGCCAAACCTTTTCGCGACCCTTCTGTCAGCAAAAATCAGACTTCCTAAAAGAAGCTGTAGAACTTAAATATACCCGCAAAGCCCTCACCACATCCAAAGAATGCAGCTCGACCTCTTTAGGATGTGACAGGTGCGGACATAATGAGGGAAGAACAATATCCTCATTTAAATGAAAAGAAGAAACCACCTTCGGAAGAAATGAAGGTGAAGGCCGCAGAACTGCCTTGTCCTTATGGAGGACCAAGTAGGGTGACCTGCAGGACAAAGCTGCCAGCTCCGACACCCGCCTGGCGGATGTGATAGCCACCAGAAAAGCCACCTTCTGCGACAATAAGCGTAAGGGAATGTCCCTGATCTATTCATATGGCGGTTTCTGTAGCATAGGAAGCACCAAATTCAAATCCCACGGTGCCAAGGGCGACCGTATCCGAGGGGCCACATGACGTACTCCTTGTACAAATGTACGGATCAATGAGTGAGACGCCAATGGTCGTTGAAAAAGAACCGCCAGGGCCGAAATCTGCCCCTTAAACGTACTTAACGCCAGGTTCTTGTCCAGTCCTTGCTGCAAAAATGACAGCACTCTGGATACTCTATAAGAGCGGGGATTCCATCCTCCCGCCTCGCACCAGGCAATATAGGCCTTCCAAGTCCTATGATAGATTTTACGTGAGGTGCTCTTACGCGCTTTCACCATAGTAGGGATTACGGAGTCCGAGACACCCCTATCCCTCAATACCTGGGCCTCAATTGCCAAACTGTCAAAGCCAGCGAGGGTAAAGCAGGGTGCAAGATGGGCCCCTGAGACAGTAAGTCTTCGAAGTGGAAGACGCCATGGAACATCTGCCACCATCCGTACTATATCAGCGTACCATGGACGCCGCGGCCAATCCGGAGCCACCAGGATTGTCGTGATTCCCTCTGCTTCTATCCTGCGCAAAACGCGCAGCGGAATCTTCAGAGGAGGAAAGATGTACAGTAGCCGATACCGACCCCAGGGTGTTACCAGTGAGTCCAAGGCGACCGCCAACGGATCCCTTGCTCTGCACACAAAGGCCTGTACCTTGTGATTGTACCTGGAGGCCATCAGGTCCACTTGTGGGGTGCCCCATTTGCAGCAAATCTGGTGGAACACCTCTGGATGTAGGGACACTCCCCCTGATCTAGAGTCTGGCAGCTGAGAAAATCCGCCTGCCAATTTTCCACGCCCGGGATGTAGATTGCAGAGAGAGCTGGCACGTGAAGCTCTGCCCACCGAGGGATCAGAGCCGCCTCCGCGGCTGCTGCTGCACTTCTTGTTCCGCCCTGATGGTTCACATACGCCACTGCTGTGGCATTGTCCGACTGGACCCGAACAGGGCGGCCTCGCAGCCTTTCTGTCCAATGAGACAGGCAAAGCCTGATCGCTCTCAGTTCCAGTACATTTATCTGAAGACGAGCATCCCGTACTGACCAATGACCCTGGATGGAGGATTGTCCCAGGACTCCTCCCCACCCTGACAGGCTTGCATCCGTTGTCACTATCGACCAATTGAGGGGAAGAAAACTCTTCCCCAACCTTATGGCCGGAGCCCGAATCCACCAAATCAGAGACCCTCGAGACTGCTGATCCAACCTGATCAGTCTGTCTAGGGATAGGGGAAACTTGTCCCACTGAGACAGAATTGTCTTCTGTAGGAGCCGGGTATGACTCTGGGCATAAGGCACTGCTTCGAACGTCGACACCATGAGACCCAACACTCGCATACAGAACCGTAAGGAGAACCACTGGCGTGACAACAGGGTTCGCACTGCTGCCTGAAGAGTCAGTAACTTGCCCGGTGTTAGAAACACCCTTGCTTGTACCGTGTCCAGAATCAGACCCAGGTACTCCAGCCTGCAAGTCTGAGTCAATGACGACTTCTGTAGGTTGATCAGCCAACCGAACTCCTCTAACGTGGCTACCGTGATTGTCACGTTCTCCTCCAGAGCTGTAGCCGACTCTGCCCTCAGCAGTAAATCGTCGAGGTACGCTACCACCGCGATACCTCTTTGTCTCAGTAACGCCATCATCGGGGCCACCACCTTGGTGAACACCCGGGGAGACGAGGCCAACCCGAAGGGAAGTGCCACAAACTGGTAATGCAGATCTCCCACTGCGAAACGCAGAAAACGCTGATGACAGACAAATCGGGACGTGGAGATATGCGTCCTTGATGTCCAGGGACGCCAGAAATTCCCCTTGGCGTAGGGCGACCACGACTGAGCGGATGGATTCCATCCTGAACCTCTTCGTCTCCACGAAGCGATTCAATGCTCTTAGATCCAAAACTGGTCTGACCCCGCCCTTTTTGGGTACCACAAAAAGGTTTGAATAAAAT
>BLSH010008512.1:86966-98425 GCA_018402905.1 Glandirana rugosa
AAAAAAAAAAAAGTGCGTTCTATATAGTAGCGTGGACCTTCCGAATATAACGGACCACACTCCGCCCTCCAACCTTGGGGGCGAGAAAGAGATATAGGGCCCACGACCGGAAGAACGTCTTTCCGGACCTATAGTTTAACCGAAAAATCATGTGAGTTCCCAGTCTAAAGCCGAGACCGCTAAGAAAAAGTTGCAGGAAATCGATACGTAAGAAACTATACATGTAAACATGTCCCACATGTAGTACATCGAGGAGCCCATGCCAGCGGCAACCGTGGTACCCTAAATTTACATCATGAAAGGCATGACGTCTTTGGCGGTATACTCTTTTAGTCCCTATAAGGGAATGTTAACGGCCAGCACCCGGGATATAGAGAAAGAGCGGGGGTTCCAACCTCCCGCCTCACACCAGGCAATATAAGCCTTCCAGGTGCGATGATATATCTTGCGTGAAAAAAAAAAAAAGGGATATTATAACTTATCGTAAAATCCTTTTCTCTGAGTTCACTGGCAGACGCAGCCCTTCATTAGACAAGTGGGGTTTATGCTCATATTACTAGTAGACTAGGCAAAGAAAAACAAAAGCATAGGTTGGCCCCTCCCAGGAGGCCGTCCTTACCTTAGCATATAACCCCCCTGCTAGACAATCGCATATCAGTTCGTAACAAGCCGTACAAACTCAACGGAGGGGTGGGTGCTGAGAGAAAAGGATTTTACGGCAAATTATAATAAAATCCCTTTTTTCCTTTTACATTCATTGACAGACGCAGCCCTTCATTAGACAAGTGGGGATGTCCCAAAGCTGTGTCAATCAAGAGGGACGGGCAAACTATAACAACTGTACCCAACAAAAAAGCCCTCTCAGGTGGCGCCAGTCGCACCTACACTGGCGCTTGCAAAACTTTGCGACCAAAAGCAGCATCCGCAGATGCTGAAACATCAACCTTGTAAAACTTAGTAAACGTGGGCACTGAGGCCCAAGTAGCCGCTTTGCACACCTGAGACACCGAGGCCTGGTGTCTAAAAGCCCAGGAAGTACTAACTGCCCTGGTGGAATGAGCCGTGACTGGAAAAGGGGGAACCTTGCCCCGAACCTCATATGTATGAGTCACGGTCTTCCTAATCCAACGAGAAATGGTAGCGGATGAGGCCCCCCATGCCTTTGCGCGAACCTTCCGTCAGCACAAATAAAGAATCGGATTTCCGAAAGGAAGCTGTAGAAAACAAATACACCAGCAGAGCCCTCACCACATCCAAAGAATGCAGTTCAAATTCCTTGGGATGCGACGGGTGCGGGCACAATAAGGGAAGAACAATATCCTCATTCAAATGAAAAGAAGAAACCACCGTCGGAAGGAAACAAGGGGAAGGTCGCAAAATCGCCTTGTCCTTATGAAGGACCAAGTAAGGTGACTTGTAGGATAACGCTGCCAACTCAGACACCCGCCTAGCGGATGTAACAGCCACCAAGAAAGCCACCTTCTGCAACATCAATTGCAAGGGAATGTCCCTAATCTTCTCATATGGTGGCTTCTGAAGCACAGAGAGCACCAGATTCAAATCCCACGGCGCCAAAGGCAACCGTATCAGAGGAGCCACATGACGTACACCCTGTACAAATGTACGGATCAACGAATGGGATGCCAAGGGTCGTTGAAAAAGAAACGTCAGAGCCGCAATCTGACCCTTAAGCGTACTTAACGCCAGGTTCTTATCCAGCCCCTGCTGCAAAAAAGTCAGCACCCTGGACACTGCATAAGAGCGGGGATTCCAACCACCCGCTTCACACCAGGCAATACAGGCCTTCCAGGCCCTATGATAAATCTTACGTGAAGTACACTTGCGCGCTTCAATCATAGTAGAGATCACGGAGTCAGAGACCCCCCTATCCCTCAACACCTGGGACTCAATAGGCAAGCTGTCAAAGCCAGCGAGGGAAAAGCAGGGTGCAAGATGGGTCCCTGAGACAGTAGGTCTTCGCGAAGTGGAAGACGCCACGGGACATCTGCCACCATCCGTGCCACATCGGCGTACCAAGGACGCTGAGGCCAATCCGGAGCTACCAGGATTGTCGGGATTCCCTCTGCTTCTATCCTGCGCAGAAACGGCGGCAGAAGCCACAGAGGAGGAAAGACGTACAGCAGCCGATACCGACCCCAGGGTGCTACCAGTGCATCCGTGGCGACCGCCAAAGGATCTCTTGATCTGCACACAAAGGTCTGTACCTTGTGATTGAATCTGGAGGCCACGAGGTCTACCTCTGGCGTGCCTCACTTGAGGCAAATCTGGCGGAACACTTCTGGATGTAGGGACCATTCCCCCTGATCCAGAGTCCGGCGGCTGAGAATGTCCGCCAGCCAGTTTTCCACGCCTGGAATGTAGATTGCTGAGAGTGCTGGCACGTGAAGTTCTGCCCATCGTAAAATCAGAGCCGCCTCCGCGGCTGCTGCCGAGCTTCTTGTTCCGCCCTGATGGTTCACATATGCCACAGCCGTGGCATTGTCCGACTGAACCCGGACAGGGAGGCCCCGCAGCCTTGCCGACCAACGGGACAGAAAGTCTGATTGCTCTCAATTCCAGTACATTTATCAGAAGGCAAGCTTCCTGAGCTGACCAACGACCCTGGGCAGAGAACTGAGCCAGGACCCCTCCCCAGCCCGATAGGCTGGCATCCGTCGTTACGATCGACCAATTGAGGGGGAGGAAACATTTTCCCAATTTTAGGGCTGGAGCCCGAATCCACCAAATCAAGGATCCTCGGGACAGATGATCCAACCTGATCAGTCTGTCTAGGGATAGGGGGGGGGATTTGTCCCATTGAGGCAAAATAGTCTTCTGCAGGAGCAGAGTGTGACTCTGGGCGTAAGGTATCGTTTCGAAAGACGACACCATGAGCCCCAACACTCGCATACAGAACCGTAAGGAGGACCACCGGCGCGATAACAGGGTTCGCACTGCTGCCTGAAGTGTCGGGAGTTTGTTTGGCGGTAAAAGCACCCTTGCCTGCACCGTGTCCAGAATCAGACCCAGGTATTCCAGACGACAGAAGGAGTCAACGTCGACTTCTGCAGGTTGATTACGTTAAAAGAATTTGTTTGGCTGGACACCGCGATTATCACGTTCTCCTCCAGAGCTGCAGCCGACTCTGCTCTCAGGAGTAAATCGTCGAGGTATGCTACCACCGCGATACCTGTCTCAACAGCGCCAGCATCGGGGCCACCACCTTGGTGAACACTCGGGGAGCCGAAGCCAGACCAAAGGGAAGTGCCACAAACTGGCAATGCAGATCCCCCACTGCGAAGCGTAGTAAACGCTGGTGTCTGTGACAAACTGGAACATGGAGATACGCGTCCTTGATATCCAGAGACGCCATGAGTTCCCCTTGGTGCAGGGCGGCCACGACCGAGTGGATGGACTCCATCCTGAATCTATTTGTCTTTACAAAGCAGTTTAGCACCTTCAGGTCCAGAACTGGCCTGACACCGCCCTTTTTGGGCACCTGAGGGAGTCTCAAGTTCGAAGGGAAGAACCTTTCTGGGGGTAGAGAGATGAACTCTATCCTGTACCTGGAGGACACCACCTCCAGCACCCACCGATCGGTGATGCGGGCAGTCCATCTGTCTGCGAACCCCAGTAACCGGCCCCCACCCGTGAGTCGGGCGTGGACAACCCATCATGCGGAGGCCGACTTATCCTTCGTTTTTTCAGGCTTACGTTGCCAGGGCCTTTTACTGGGCCCAGCGGAAGCCTTACTGGACTTGAAGCCCTTACCCGCTGAGCCGGGCACACGAAAAAAAACTTGAAGGGACAGGGCCCTGCCTATGGCGAAAATCCCGCCGTTTTGGCTCCGGAAGAAAAGTACTCCCCCACCCCCCCGTGAAATCCTTAATGATTTCATCCAATTGTGGGCCAAACAGACGCCCTCCCTGAAAGGGGAGATCTGAAAGAGCTTTCAACGCCTGGTCGCCTGACCAAGAGCGGAGCCACAGCACCCGCCTGATCACTGCAAAAACAGACATTTTTGACAGCATGGGTAGCAGGTCCAATGCAGTATCGCATAGGTAGCAGAGACCCTCTTCCAAGTGTTGTGCTCGTTGCACCGCACCTCAGCCTGCGCACACTCACAAGTCAAACCGGAGTGTAATGTGGTAGCGCACTCGAGAAGAGATTGCGCCGCCATAGCAGCTGCCAGAGCTGGACGCATGGCTGACCCAGGCAACAAGAACAGTGCCTTAGATACTGCCTCCGTGCGGCGATCGGCCGCCTCTTTAAAAGACGGAGACCCCTCCAAGGGAATGGTCGTTGCCTTATTCAGACGGGCCACCGGTGGGTCGACTGCTGGGGAAGCCCACCTCTTAGTAAAAGCTATCCTCCCTCAAAAGGGTAACGAACAGCAAAGCGTTTGGGCAAAGCAAAGGAATTTTGCGGCCGCAGCAATTCCTTGAACACCGCCTGCTCAAAAACCTGATCATAAGGGTAGGCCCTGGGGGACCTAGGGGGCTTAAGTGACCCATAAATATATGCGGGCTCATGCAACTCCCCTGCTTGGTCAAGCCGCATGGACTCGCGAATATCAGTGACCAGAGCGGCCACTATCGTTTTGTCGCACGATAATGAAGCCCCCTGATCATCTTCACCATCTGAGGGTATCAGTTCACCCTCTGATAGCTCCACGGGCGTTCCCGTGACCACTGAGGAGCTCTCTGGTTCAGAATCCTCCCCCGAAGAATAACGGGGGCGGCGGGCGGTTTTTGGGGCCCCCCGGAGTCGGGTCCGAACCCGCCCAGGGAAAGAATTCACCAAATACTGCCCTCAGCAGTTCCAAGGACACCAAGGACCCCGGCGTGGATTGTTGCTCCGCAGGTACCCCTTCCATAGCACTGCCGGCCTCTGGCATCCCAGACTTCCGGCACCCCCACTGTGTGAACACCACCTCTACCCCACCAATCAGCCAGGGAGACCCGGAAGGATTGTACCCACCACTACCAGCACCCAGGGAGAGCCAGCTATACTTGCTGTTTTTGATGCCTCAGCGCTGTGACCGGAATGAGCAATGAAAAACACTCCACTTCAAGAGCCTGCACTGCCGCGTCTGTCAGCCACTCTGTCTAAGCGAAAGCGGAAGTGCCTCTGCCGTTTTTATCACTTACCCGTAAAAACCACTGGGGGCCGCCAGAGGACAGGCTGAATACCGCATGGGCTACAGAAAAATGGCTGCTGCCATTACAAACATGCCGAGCTATGGCAAAATGGCGCGGGAGCGGCGAATCGCCGAATGCAGTGCTCAAACGGTTAGTGCGGGGTGCGGTAGAAACGGGAGAAGACAACCCCAGTGTGTCCCCACTAACAAGCCCCCACTGGCCGGCTACCTCAGAAGCTGCCCAGGTGTCCACTCTCCACGCCCCTAGGATGGAAGAGGGGTCCACTCACCGATCCGACGGGCGCAGCAGGTAGCCACCCGGAGCACACTTTCATCCCCACGGAGAGGAATGCTGCTGGCCAGGCCACTGGACAGGAATAAACAAGTCCCTGGGCACAAGTGGGACCAGCCACTGGCCGCACGCACGGAACGGGCCCTATGCGGCGTGACTGCGCCAAGGCTAAGGGTAGCTCACACAGACGTTGGCCAGACTGGGGAAAGTTTTTGGATTCTAGATATCCTCTATACCAGCAGCCGGCTTCTTGATAGCTGTCTTCATCAGAAAAAACCTCAGAAGAACGCAGATCCCATAGGGAACCAGGTCTAACTCCTTGCACTAGGCAATAAAAACTGATATGCTATTGTCTAGCAGGGGGTTATATGCCAAGGTGAGGACGGCCTCCTGGGAGTGGCCAACCTATGCTTTTGTTTTTCTTTGCCTACTCTACTCCTAGTAATATGAGCATAAACCCCACTTGTCTAATGAAGGGCTGCGTCTGTCAGTGAAAGAGTAAGTGTAAGAGAAACAATTACATGCCTTAAGCATGGTAGGGATCACGGAGTCAGAAACGCCCCTATCCCTCAGCACCTGGGACTCAATTGCCAAGCAGTCAAAGCCAGCGAGGGTAAAGCAGGCTGCAGGATGTGTCCCTGTGACAGCAGATCTTCGTGAAGCGGGAGCCGCCAGGGAACGTCTGTTACCATCCGCACCACGTCGGCGTACCAAGGGCGCCGAGGCCAATCTGGAGCAACCAGGATTGTCGGGATTCCCTCTGCTTCTATCCTGCGCAGGAGCAGCGGTAGAAGCTTGAGAGGAGGAAAGGCGTACAGAAGCCTGTACCGGGACCAACGGATCCCTTGTCCTGCACACAAAGGTCTGTACCTTGTGATTGAACCTGGACGCCATTAGGTCCACGTCTGGCGTGCCCCACCGTTTGCAAATCTGGAGGAACCCTTCTGGATGCAGAGACCATTCCCCCTGATCCAGAGTCTGGCGACAGAGTCCGCTTGCCAGTTTTCTATAGCCGGGATGTAGATGCCGGAGATTGCCGGCATGCGAAGTTCTGCCTACCTCAGAATGTGGGCCGCCTACACAGCTGGTGCCGAGCTCCTTGTTCCGCCCTGATGGTTCACGTACACCACGCCGTGGCGTTGTCCGACTGAACCCGAACCGGGAGGCTGGGCAGCCTTGCCGACCAGTGGGAGGGACAGAGCCCGATTGCCCTCAGCTCCAGCACATTTATTGGAAGGCGCGATTCCTGCGTCGACCAACGGCCCTGAGCAGACAACTGCCCCAGGACCACTCCCTCGCCCGATAGTCACGACAAACGCCAGCCTATCGGCCAATTCAGGGAAAGTAACTTTCTCAAAAGTCAATGACGGGACCCGGAGCCACCAGGTCAATGACCCCCTGGTTTGATGATCCAATTTGATCAGCTGGTCCAGGGACAACGGAGACTTGTCCCACCGTAACAGGATCGCTTGCTGCAGGAGCCGAGTGTGACTGGGCGTACGGTATCACTTCGAAGGCCGAGACCATGAGCCCCAACACATGCATACAGAACCGTAAGGAGGACCACCAAAGTGACAGCAGGATTCGCACCGCTGCTTGTAGCGTCAGCCACTTGGCCGGAGGTAGGGACCACCCTCGTCTGCTCAGTGTCCAATCTTAGACCCAGATATTCCGGATGACAGGACGGGGTCAATGTCGACTTCTGCAGGTTGATCAGCCAGCCAAAGTCTCTTATTGAGGCCATGGTGATAGCAACATTGTACTCCAGAGCCAAAGCGGACTCCGCTCGCAGGAGCAGATCGTCGAGGCTGCTACCACAGCAATGCCCCTGTGCCTCAATAGAGCCAGCACCGGAGCCAACAGCATGGTGAAGACCCAAGGAGCCGAGGCCAGAGCCAAGGGAAGTGCCACAAATTGGTAATGTAGATCGTCCTACCGCAAAGTGCAGGAAACGCTGATGCCGGAGCCAAATGGGAACATGAAGATAAGCGTCCCTGATGTCCTGAGACGCCATGAAGTCCCCTTGGTGAAGGGCGGCCACGACCGAGCGGACTGATTCCAACCTGAATTTCCGTTTTCTCACAAAGTGATTGAGCGCTTTCAGGTCCAGAACTGGCCTGACCCCACCTTTTTTGGGCACCACAAAGAGGTTCGAATAGAAGCCGTGGAACCATTCCAACGGAGGGACCGGCACAATTACCCTTACCCAGCGTCTGAACAGCCCCCAGCAGAGCTTCCCGACACCCCGGAGCGAGCCTCAAGTTTGATGGGAAAAACCTGTCTGGGGGTAAAGTACTGAGCTCTATGCTGTACCCGGAGGACACCACTTCCCGCACCCACTGATCGGAGATGCGAGCGGTCCACCGGTCTGCGAACCCCAGAAGCCAGCCCCCACCCGAGAGTCGGGCGGGGACAACCCATCATGCGGAGGACTTGTTCTCAGTCTTATCGGGCTTGTGCTGCCAGGACTGCTTGTTGGACCACGTGGCAGACTTGCCGGGCCGTGAGACCCTGCCCGCTGAACCGGGCGGACGAAAAAGAAAACGCTTCTGGCCCTAGGATGAAGGCCCCGGCCTAAAGCGGTAATCCTGCCGCTTGGGTTCTGGAAGAAAAAGTACTCTTCCTCCCCGGTGAAATCCTAAATAATTTCATCCAGTTGCACCAGAAAAGACGACCACTCTGAAAAGGGAGGTCCGTGAGGCCCTTTTTGGACGCGTGGTCACCAGACAGACACGCAACCACAATAACCATCTGTAATGACTGCAAAAACAGACATCTTTGACAGCATAGGGAGCAGGTCCAAAGCTGCGTCACATAGGTAATGGAGACCCTGCACCAGGTGGTTTGCCCGCTGCAAAGCCTCAGGGGAGCACCTGCAGCCCAAATCATTGTGAAACTGTCGCACATTCTGTGAGCGACTGCGCCACCATGGCCGATGCCAGAGCCAGAGTCCCCGCCACCAAGAACAATGCCTTGGACACCGCCTCCTTCCGTCTATCGGCCAGATCCTTAAAGGATGGTGACCGCTCCAACGGAATGGTCATCGCCTTATTCAGGCGAGCAACCGGAGGGTCCACTACGGGGGATGCCCACTTCTTCAAAAGGCCGTCCTCAGAAGGATAGCGCACAGAGAAATGTTTGGGCAGTGAAAAGGAATTCTGCGGACGCTGCCATTCCTTATACACAAACTGGTCAAAAAATTGGACATAAGGAAACGCCTTATGGGTCCGTGTCATTTTAAAAGACCCACAAACGCAGGTAGGCTCTTGCGACTCCCCAGTCTGGTCCAGTCGCAACGACTCATGGATGTCGGTGATAAGGGAGGCCACTAACGCCCTTTCGCGCGTCACTGAGGCCCCTGGTGCTCCTCACCATCTGAGGGCTCCAATTCCCCATCCGAAAAGCTCCTTGGGGGTCCCTGTGACCACAGAGCCCCCTTCCGGTTCAGATTCCTCCTCAGTAGGAGGAGGGGGTGGACGCTTTTTTTTGTCACCCCCTTGGCACGGCTCGGTACCCCCTGGGCGAAAAACTCTGCCAAATGTATGTTAGCTGATCCAGGGGAAACAGAGGTCCCAGCGCAGCTAGTGCTTCTGCGGACCCTTCCAGAAAAGAACCCGCAGGTTAAGCCTCTATCTACCACCGGAACACTTTGAAGGCCTATGGGCCATGACACCCCCACAAAGCTGCCCCACAGAGCGACCAGGATATGCCCAGGAGGACTCTGCACCGCCACCACCGACACCCCAGGGAAAAGTGAGCTATACTTGCTGTTCTGTATGCCATCCACAGTCACTGTAGGTGTGCTGTCCGCCACTGCCAAGCTGCTGCCGCTGTGTGTGCACCGCTGATCAGGAAGAGAAAACCAGCGCCGACACGCACGTTTTCTATCAGTTGAACATACCAAAAATGCCCGCCGAGCGGTCACAAGAGGCCAAAACACGTTAAAATGTCACTCACCATTCCCGACGGGCGCAGCGGGTAGTCACCTGGTAGCAGACCTTCCTCCCTTCAGGTGGAGAGGGATGCTGCAGGCCAGAAACGCCCCTGGACGCGAGCGCAGCCCGGTCACTCGGATGTAAGTGGGGTTCACCCACTAGCCCCCCGCACGGAACGGGTATGATGCGGCGGACCCCGCTAAAGCTAAGGGTATGAAAAAAATGGGGAACCGCAGATCCCATAAGGGAGCCAGGTCTAACTCCTTGCACTAGGCATAAAAAAACTGATATGCTATGCAGAGCTGGGGGGGTTCTATGCTGAGCGAGGACGGCCCCCCGGGAGGGGTCAGCTTGATTTTTTTTTTCTTTTTGCCTAGTCTACTCCTAGTAGGATGTGCATAAACCCCATGTGTCATGAATATAGGCTGCGTCTGTCAATGAAAGCAAGGGAAATTAAAAAATGTAAAAAGTTAAAAAAAAAAAAAAAACACACACACACACACACACACACACACACACACACACACAAAAAAAAAAAAATACACAGCTGCGGGGCGGCTGTGTAATGTAAAGGGGGTTGTGCAATGTAAAGGCGTCCAGAGGAGCAGGGGGCTGTGTAATGTAAAGGGGCCCAGAGGTGCAGGGGGTCGTGTAATGTAAAGGGGCCCAGAGGTGCAGGGGGTTGTGTAATGTAAAGGGGCCCAGAGGTGCAGGGGGTTGTGTAATGTAAAGGAGCCCAGAGGTGCAGGGGGGTTGTGTAATGTAAAGGGCATGCAGAGAACCAGGGGGCTATGTAATGATATGGCTCTAGTGTTTTTGCTCCTCCTCATGCCTAAACTACAGAACTGTAGTGCATTTGGTAGCTTGTGACGTTTACATGTCATTGACATAATTCAACATGTTCTGTGCAATTTGAGCTTTCAGAACTTCTTGACAAGCAAATAAAAGCATTTTGTTTCAGAAGTCTTTTGGAGTTCCAATTCTTCAATCCATAAAGAAAACAGAAATCTTCATTCCTTTTAACAAATGGTCACATGACCAAAAAATAAGTATCGGTATTGGCGACGGTGCAACCCTATAAATAAGCTTTCTTCATAAATTTTGGCCAAAATGTACTAAGCTAAGCAACCTAAATCTCTGTATATTATTTAGCCTGGGTAAAAGGCTATAAAACTATGATATATATTTATTTATATTAGATAGACACACACCGAAAAAATTAAAAAGAACACTTTTTAATCAGAGTATAGGTCAGTTAAGTAGCAGAGGGGGTTGTTAATCAGTTTCAGCTACTTTGGTGTTAACAGGCGCAGTAGATGGTCAATAGAGGTCGACTGATAATTTTGGCATTTTTTTTTCATTAATCGGCATCGGCCGATTGTGCTGCAAATTAGGCCGATTAATTTATGCACTAAGGCCGGTTCACACAGGAGCGAACCGACTTGAGGGGGGACTCGGCACAACCCAGCACAGCGCGACTTGCAAATTACCTCTGTAAATAGAAGTCAATGTGAAGTCGCCCAGGAACCTTTGTCGGAGCGTCTTGAGTCACTCCTATTAGAACAAGACTGACACGAATCCGGGGCAGCCTGCTAAGTCTGAGAACATCAAAGAACCAAAAAGATACAATGTTTCTACTTATCAAAGGCATGAACTCTGGTATGTAGAAGAGCTCAGTTTAACCATTTCAAGACTAAATCTTTACTGATATTTGTTGCTTACAAGTAAAAATTCAGTATTTTCTGCTAGAAATCACTTAGAACCCCAAAACATTATATATTTTTTTTTGCAGAGACCCTAGAGAATAAAATGGCGGTTGTTGCAATATTTTATGTCACACGGTGTTTGCGCAGCGGTCTTTCAAACACAATTTTGGGAAAAAAAATAAAAATAAATAAAAACAGTAAAGTAAGCCCATTTTTTTCCATCCAAAAGTTTTGATAACCTGTATTGTGTATTTAAGTTTTTTTTGTGCATTTAAGTTTTTTTTTTAATCTAAATTATACATTTTCAGTATCACTTCTTATTAATTATAACTTAACTGTTAGATATTATGAAATTGGGGGGCGGGGGGGGTGGAATAAATAAATCG
>BLSH010008512.1:105247-117873 GCA_018402905.1 Glandirana rugosa
GTCTCCCCCCCCCCCCCCCTCCCTGTCAGTACCTAGAGGGTCTCTTCTCTGCTCTCATAATTAACTTTTAAAGCCCTTATGCCCTCTGTATTAGAAGAAGTTTGTCTGTGTTATATCAGAAATATTGTTATCTGTATAGAGAACAATCTGGCTTCTTACACACAGCTCTCTCCTCTCCAGCTGACCTCAGCAGCAGTGCTCGGCCCCACTCTCAGTAACTCTTTGCTGAGCAGAGAGACAAAAACGACAATTGATCCTAGGAAGCCTGTCTTTTTTATACAGTTAAGTCTATATATGTTATAACACAGGCACAGGGGAACTTATTGTGCTAATACAGAAGGAATGGGAGCATTTTATACAAGTGGCTTAACAACCACTTTAATGGTGACCAGGGTCAAAGCATGAGCAGCTACTTACCATCTGAAACCTGCGGGTCTTTAGAATTCTCAGCTTCTACATCTGATGGCTGGTCCTTTTTCAGTTTACTGGTGGCGCCTGTAGAACTTTTGCATGGCACCTCTCGTCCCTGAGGTTCTACTTTGCTAGAAGAATGCTTTGCTGAAGCATCCTGTACTGGTTTGACTGCAGTCTGTTTTTTTACTGCTGGGGTCACATTTGTTTTCTTTACTGCCGAGGTGGCGGCTGCCTCCTTTACTGCCAGGGTGGCCGCTGCCCCCTTCTTGACCGCCGGAGCAGCCGCACCCCCCTTCTTGACCGCCGGGGCGGCAGCTGCCTCCTTCTTGACCGCCGGGGCGGCAGCTGCCTCCTTCTTGACCGTCGGGGTGGCAGCTGCCTCCTTCTTGACCGCTGGGGCGGCAGCTGCCCCCTTCTTGACCGCAGCAGCCTCCTTCTTGGCTGCCGGGGAGGCGGCTGCCCCTTTCTTGACCGCTGCAGCCTCCTTCTTGACTGCCGGGGAGGCCGCTGCCTCCTTGACGGCTGGGGCGGATGCTGCCTCCTTGACCGCCGGGGCGGACGCTGCCTCCTTGACCGCCGGGGCAACCGCCTCCTTGACCGCCGGGGCAGCCGCCTCCTTGACCGCCGGGGCAGCCGCCTCCTTGACCGCCGGGGCAGCCGCTGCCTCCTCCTTGACTGCCGGGGCGGCCGCTGTCTCCTCCTTGACCGCCGGGGTGGCTGCTGCCTCCTCCTTGACCGCCGGGGTTACATCATCTATTTTTACTTGCTGGGTTATGATCTCTTTTTTGATGTCCTGAGTTGCATTCTTTCCCATCTTCTGGCTCACTTTCTTTATTTTTTTGCGGGCCTTCATAGTTTTGGACAGCCGATGCAGAGGTTTTATTTCTTTTCGCTTTCTCGAAAAAGCCAAACTACCAAAAAGCTTTCGCTTCACCTGCAGTGCCTTTCTTGCATACATCATTGCTCTCACTGCCTCTACACTCAGCTCTTCAGATTTTTTTGCTTTTGTGGTTTGGGTATTCTTTGCATCCAAGTGATCTGTGGATTTATAGAACTGTTCTAGCTTTTGGTGATAATATTTATACTCATTGCTGCTTTTATCAAATAGGAACCTTAAATAGAGAGACACAGTGTTAGCTGTAAATATGTATTAATCTTCCAAACTCCATAACCAAAAATATAAATTGTCACATTTTACTTTTTTTGCCAATTTAGTTGGGCACATTTTACAGTTTTATACCACATTCATTTTCCTATGAAAGATGTTACAATCAAAAGAACACAATTTTAGAAGTTAGTTAGCTTGGCTAAAATCATGCGCCAATAACCCCTAAAATGTCTCATAATAACTGGCATCAGTTTACTCAATAATAACTTATCTACTATGCATACCTGGTATTCACACTTTGGGCAAAAATGTACCCAAAATGTACCTGTAGCAGTTTTGTGTATACCATTTTTGAACACCACCACTGCAAATACAAACAGTTTTCTTTTCTATTCTAATTACAGGGAACCCAACAACATGCAGTATAATAGTTTGAATCTGGTATAAACAATGCTATCCTCCAGGCACTTCTTACAGGAGGCACCATTCGGCTGACTTTTCCTATTAGAGAGTTTTAGCTACTCGCATGACAGCTGGGGGGCACATTTTTAAAGCAGCGAATATGAAATTAAACATTCACTGCAGGTGAATTTTTCAGGTGCATATTTTAAAAGGTTGTGAATGATTCAGCAATAGTGAAAGCTTGGTCAGTTATATTTGCTTTAAAAATATGCCCCCCCCCCCCCAGGGGCATGTGAGAGGACGCTTCTCCCACAACTTCAGTAAATGATCCAGGATTGATCCTCCCCAAGCCGTTCCACTGCCAATATACCGGGTCATCATGATAGCCACTGACACGGAGCACACCATGGACCCACCGCTGGCACTCTGAACAAGGGGTATGACCTGCTCTAAGCGCTCGGAATCTGCAGCCGCAGACTTCCAAGATGGCGCCGCCAGGGCCCAGCATACGGGGGTGGCACACAGCCAGGACAAACAGAAGGACACAGGGTCTAAAACACCCAAGCCGCCACGGACAGCGGGTAAGGACCCTCTCAGGAACATTCTCTATTATGCACAGAAGCTGGGGAGCTCAGTGGGTACTGCATCGGGGTCGTCAGGAACAGGAGCCCATCTGAGAAGCTGGGAGAGCTGGAGCAGACAGACCAGGACCTTGTAATGACAGACTATCCATGGAGATACACACCTGCAGATGCTGCAGGAGCCAGATAATGAGCAGCCCACACTTGCAGATATCCTCAGGGCAGTACACACTTGCACTGCCTCTGTGAACACTGTAAATAAATCAATTTGGTGGCCTGCGGGAAGAGGTAGTTTTCCTATGCCAGGACTTGCAGAAAATAAGGACCACGGCCGTGAAGAGCCAGTTTAGCGACATAGAAGACCAGCTACCTCCTTTTATCCATGATACCAAAACGGCCCTCCACTTGGCGAGAGAGGCCAATGACAGAGCGGAAGATATGGAGAATCATCTCTGAAGAAATAATGTCTACATTGTGGGCCTACCAGGGCATGCGGAGGGCAAGAACCCCACGGTTTTCATTAATAAATGGCTCCTGGAAATGTTTGGAAGAGAGGCTCTCATCCCAGTTTGCAGTAGAGAGGGCCCCAGAGGGTCCCCCGAGCCCCCAACCCCCAGGTAGCCCTCCTAGATCAATGCTGGCGAAAGTACTCCATTAAAAAGGGACCGGGAGGTGGTATTACGTCTAGCACGGGACCGCGCAAACATACTCTATAATAGCATAAGAATATCATTCTACCCAGACTTCTCGGCAGAAGTGCAAAAGCGCCAAGCCAGATTCATGGATGGCATGAGAAGGTTGCGGCTTCTACAACTGCCTTACGCCATGCTTTACACTGCGAAACTTCCTGGTATGAAGTTTAGCAATTTGCGGTTTCTCGCCTTCAGCATTTATTATAGGTGTTTTCTTTGTTTTTTCTTGACATGTTGTTCTCAGGCTGGGGGACACGATATTGCAGCTGAAGATGTGAGTTATACAAAAAAGCATTGTTTGTGGAAAAAGTTTAAAAGATGTTTCACTCCTTGTTGATTATTGAAAACCTAGAACTCTGGGTTGCTCTGTTGGCAGTCACTACCCAGAAAGGTTTTCCTCCTTGTTTTTAGTTTCAACTACACTTCTGTTCGTGTACTGGTACAATGTCAGCTGCGACCACTCGGGACATGGCATGACAGTGTCACATTGCTCCCTGGTATTGTTAACTTACTATACCCACCTACGCTAGATGTGGAATACCAGTGGGCGTGTCCAAGATGGCGTGCTGAGCAGCCGCGTTTTGCTGGAGCTCTGCTGGGAAGCTGGAAATTAACCTCTCCCGAGTGCTTTTGGACCCTGCTTAAATGATCTGACACCCACTAAATGCGACGCAGATCATCATGGAGGAATTATGGCAAGGGTAAGAAGCTCTATTTCCAGCAAACAGAGGAAGAACTGGTCCTGGGACCCCACATGATGGCCCGCCCAGCCGTATCCTCTAACATGGCTTCACAGACTGATCCTGTGGAGCTGGCACCCTCTCTGCAGCCGAGCCTTGCAGATGTGATGGTGGCTGTTAATACCTGCCAGACCATGCTTGCAACGTGCCAGGCCACTTACTAGCAAAAAAGAGGTGTAATACCAACCAAAAAAACGATGACAGTGCTCACCTGGAGGAGCGTATCCGGCTCTATCCGGATTTGCCAGGTGCCGTTACAATCTCCCCCCTTGCCATGGCATCCGTGCCGTTTCTTGGAGCATTAGGGGTGCTCACTCGCCCCTCAAACATACCACAATCTCTATGTGCCTCAAGAGGTTTTAACCTATTTGTTTTCGGGAAACCCACCTCACTATTGACTCATTGCTTGCGGTATTCTCGGGTGGGGTGGGCATATCATTCAATGCACACAACCTACTCCAGAGGGGTTAGTGTGATGGTACATGCTACCCTGGATTTAAAGGAATTTGACAAGCTAATTAACTCTGAAGGGCGTTAGGATTTTGTGCATTGCCGTATTGGTACTTTAACGTGTGTGTTGGCTTCTGTATACATTCCTCCACCGTTTTTGGCAGCAGTGCTCCGGCTTCTTACCGCCTATTTGGATGGGAGACGAGAGCTACCGTTACTCATTGGAGACTAACTGTTGCTTGGATCCAGGCCTGGATAGACACCCAGTCCCCCAGTCCACTGCTCTCTCCAGGGGTACGCCCTTCGCAAGATTGTTGCAAGAAGTGGGATGAGTGGATATCTGGTGGCATTTCACCAGAGCGTTAAACAATTTTCATGTTTTTCTAAATCACATGGTACTCTGTTCAGGATTGATCTTGCGGTGGGCAGCTATGGCATGCTCCCGTTCATCTCAGATTTGTTGTACAGGCCTTGCAGTATATCAGATCATGCCCCCTTAGTAGTACATGTCCTGGTCTCTCCACCGGGGAGGCTTTCAAGGCCTACCTGCAAGGTCTATTGATTGTGGAAATTAATAAGGTCAAAAACGCGCCTCGTCGGGCGTCCGAGATGTCATTGAAGCTCAAGTTCAGGAACTAGAACAAAGATATATTGCAGATCCTTCTGATTCGGCAGAAGGAAGAAAAGCCTGGCGGTTGGCCCCATCTGCCTATGAGCACTTGCTCTCCTCCTCGGCTAAGAAGCGGTTCTTCACTAGAAAGGCGTTATTTGAGGGAGAGAAGACTGGCCGTCTATTGGTTGGCTTCCTCTCAGCAACGATCCCCTATGATAGGAGCACTTAAAACCCAGACAGGTTCCTTTGTCTGCTCCCCAGAATTGATTATACAGGAACTAGCCAATTTTTATGAGAATCTTTAGCTCCCTGGTACTTCCTATGATGCAGGGGACCTTGAAAGTTACCTCAGTGAACTAACTTTTCCCAGTCTAACAGCTGACCAGGCCAAAGGGCTTGACGCCCCATTTACTACTGAGGAGCTTCAGGAGGCATTGGGTAACTTTGCCAACTGCAAAGCGCCTGGGGTGGATGGTCTCCCCATGAAGATACTGCTTCAGCGCTTGAAGGTCTTCAATGAGTCACTGGAGGCGGGAGCCTTGCAACCCTCGAGGGCTAATATCTCCTAAAAGCAGGTAAAGATACAGGATCATTCTAGACCCATTTCACTTTTACAGTGTGATGTGAAAATCCTTGCTAATGTGGTGGCTGCCTGACTGAATGGGGTTATAGTGTCAATTGTGCACTCCGATCAAGCTGGTTTCATGCCCAATAAATCAATCACTATTAACTATTAAGAAGCCTTTTTTAAAATACAGTCCCCCAGAAGAGAATATAGGCAGTAGAGCTTTAAAGTCACTAGACGCCACAAAGGCGATCGAAAGCGTGGACTGGGCATACCTATGGACAGTGCTGAGGCGATTAGTCTTAGGCCCACGCTATATTTCCTGGGGTGAGGCTGCTCTGTGCCCAGCCTCAGGCTACCATTAGAGCATTCGGGAAACTATCCCATGGCTTTGCTTTGAAGAGAAGCGCTAAGCAGGGGTGCCCCCTTTCGCCCCTCCCGTTCGCCTTGGCGATAGAACCTCTGGCGATCAGAATTAGGTCCCGTTCAGGAATTACAAGATTTAGATATGGAAACGTACAGGAAACTGATGTTTCGACACGCTCCTTATGCTGGGTGAAACAGACACAACACTACGGGAAGCCATGGCCACTATTACTTGAGTCTTTTCAGGTCTTCCCATCAACTGGTCAAAGTCCGCCCTGCTGTTGTTGGATGGTAATGACAGACAAGTGGTAACACCAGCATGCCCCATACCCCTTGCATCCTCATTTAAGTACCTGGGGATTCAAGTGACACTGAGTTCCAGTGACTTTTGTCACTTAAATATCTCCCCCCTACTTCAACGCTTCTGGACCGTATTAAAACATAGCGCACACTTTGAATATTGGTAGCTGGATGGGTAAACCTTATTAAAACGATTCTCATGCCGCAGCTACTGTACTTTTTTTATGCCCCAATAGTAAAAATCTTCAGAATATATAATACACTTTTCTGTGCTTTGATCTGGAAGGACGGCTCTCCCAGAATCAAATTAGAACACCTGCAGCGGCCCAAAGATGAGGGTGGGTTAGCACTGCCAAACCCTTGGCTGTGCTACCTAGCAGCTCATAGGTGCCAGAGATGGAGCATGGATGGATAGCAGGGAGCTTGGCTCCTCTACAGCAGTAATGGTCTTAACTACCCGCAGGGACTCCATTTCACAGCGTCTTGAAGCACAGGCCTTTGGACTACCACACAAACGCTATCCGACATATAACCTCATCCAGAAGATCTGGAATAAGACTTGGTACCTCCAGAAGGTGACAGCCCTATATGGGACAATGACACATACCTGGAATTAGCCAAATTACAGAGTGGCCCTAGGCGAATAACGTATGGAGTAATGCACCTTAAACAAATATTCCATAATGGGGCACTTTTGTCATTTGCCGCTCTACAATATAAGCTTCATTTACCTCCTTGTATGTACTTTTATAATGTGCAACTGCAGCATGCAGTAAGGGCACAAAGTAGACCCTCGGATTGGCACCTATCCCCCACTCCACTGTTTGGCATCATTCGAGATGCCATCTCATCCAAGGACCTCGTTTCACAGAGCTATGCCATACTTCTACAGTCCTACATCAGTATTGGGCAGTGGTGGCGAATCAAATAAATTCAGTCTTTCAGGTGGCTCTCCCCCTGAACCCAAGGACCTGCCTGTTTGGTATATTGGAAGAATATGATTGGGAGGCTAGTACTCATAGCTCTGTTTCAGGCATGAAAACTCCTCATGGTAGACAGGAAAGATGAGACTTCAACTTCAGTGAGGGAATGAGTTGCAAACATAGGCGACCAACAGATATTGGAAAAACTATTGCATCAACATAGGGGCAAGGATTATGAATTTGAGAAGGTATGGGCACCATGGTTGGATATTCCTGGGCTGGCAACGGTGGATCTGACAAGGGACAGGCTACTTAGGCTTATCGCTGGCTAAAATCGTCCATCCAGGCTGTATGGTGGCGTGGATTGTCTGAGAGGGGGTGGCAGTGTTCAGATAGCTGGTGTAACTAGCACATGTATGGAAGTTTATTTTGCCTAAGCCTAGGCTCATTTGCATGAGACTAATCTGGTTGGGATCTGGAAGTGTATACCCTTCAGGGCGAGGTGGTATTCATTGTGTATAAAAATTATTAACTATTGACAACGTAAGCTGCTGTAGATTTTCAACTTTCAATAAAAACAATTTTTGGATTAAAAAAAAAATATATATATATATGTCCCTTGCACCCCTCTCTGTACTATATCAACAAGGAGTAAAAAAGAATATATGTGTTGGTTCACCTTTACAGAAAAAACTTTTTAAAAAAGGTGAACACCATACACGCCAGTTCAGTGGTCCGGGGATTTGAAAACCGTGCTCTTCTCCCTATTCTCTGTGCAAAGCTTTCAGAGCAGACCAATGCTCTGTGATGGCGGTAACCAATCAACAATGCTCTGACCCATAATGGAAGTGCTGCACAGAGAAGCAGTGCAAGAGCACAGATTTCTAATCCCCGTACCAATGCATGGGAACTGACAGATCAGCGTCCCTGGAAGTACAGCGGGGAGAGGGTGGGCAGGATGTATGGTGTTCATTTACCTTTACATTTTTTCTGCAACACTGAACGCTAATAGTTTCTAATGTACAATCTAAAACAAATATAGTTACATAGTTAGTCAAGTGGAAAAATGACAAAGTTCATCTAGATCGACAAAGGGAAAAAATAAATACATACAATCCCATATACACAATCCTATACCCACAGTTGATCCAGGAGGAAGGCAAAAAAACCCAGTAAAGCATGATCCAATATGCTCCAGCAGGGGAAAAAAATTCCTTCCCGTTACACCCCCCTGTCGAGAGGCAATCTGATATTTCCTGGATAAACTTTACCTATAAATGTTAGTACCCAGTTATATTAATGTACATTAAGGAAAGAATCCAGGCCATTTTTAAAGCAAATTTACTGAACTGGCCAGAACCACTTCTTGAGGGAGTCTATCCCACATTTTCACAGCTCTTACTGTGAAGAAACCTTTCTGTATTTGGAGATGAAATCTCTTTTCATTCAGACAGAGTGCCCCCTTGTCCTCTGCCGACCTTACAGTGAATAACTCAACACCAAGTTCACTATATGGACCAACTATGTATTTGTACATGTTGATCATATGCCCCCTTAAACTCCTCTTCTTAAGAGAATAACTTCAGTTCCTGTAATCTTTCCTCATAGCTGCGCTCCTCCATGCCTCTTATCAGTTTGGTTGCCCTTCTCTGCACTTAAGTCATATGTCAGGAGGAATATCCCACTCTGCCAATACAATGCTTTATGTATTTTAAATTTAGACAGCAGCAGTGAAAATGTGAGCAAACAGGACATGCCCTTAAGGACATCTAGTATGCTCTGCACATACAATTTGATGGAGTCACAAAATTTGGGAGGTAATAAGAATAATGATTAACCACTTGCCGACCGCCTTGCGTAGAAAGACGATGACAAAGTGGCCCTCCTGCGCAGATCACCCTCTATAAACAGCGGTCAGCGCAGCCGTAGTTGCGGGCTGGTGCGCTCTGCGAGTTTGGCCACTGGTCGGGCTGACTATGTCCGCCGGCGGCCCGTGATCGCCTGATAGAGAGGAAGAATGGGGAACTGCTGATGTAAACACGGCGGGTCCCCATTCTGACAGGCGCCATAACCATGTTCTACTGATCCGTGTGATTGGGATCAGTTAGATCTGTCATGCCACTGCCAGACCAGCCCTCATACAGTTAGAACACAGTGAGGGAACACACTTAACCCCTTCCTGCCAACGGCATTTGCACAGTAATCAGTGGCTATTTTTAGCTCTGATCGCTGTATAAATGTCAATGGTCTCAAAAAAAAGTGTGTCAAAGTCCGATCTGTCCGCGGCAATGTCACAGTCCCGATTAAAATAGCAGATCGCCGCCACTACTAGTAAAAACGTCATAAATCAATTCTCATGGTTTGTAAACGCGACAACTTTTGCACAAACCAATCAACGCATATTGCGATTTTTATTTTTTTTGGATATGTATTATAGTAAAAAATATAGTTTTTTTTCAAAATTGACGCATTTTTTAGTTTATAACACAAAAAATAAGAACGGCAGAGGTGATCAAGTACCACCAAAAGAAAGCTCTATGTGTGTGTGTGTGTGTGTGTGTGTGTGTGTGTGTGTGTGTAAACGTCAATTTTGTTTGGGTACAACATTGCATGTCCGCGCAACTGTCAGTTAAAGCGATGCAGTGCCGAATCGCATAAAGTGCTCTGGTCAGGAAGGGGGTAAATCCTTGCGGGGCTGAAATGGTTGAGAGAAAAAAAAAAAAAAATAATAATAATCTGTTAAAACACCTAAAAATAGAACTGGTAAAAAAATGTTTTTATCTATCTATCCATCTTCAGGATTTGAGGCTTACTTTTGTATCAGATTTTTTTTTTTTTTGTCAATGTAAATTTTAAGATTGTGATTTTTTGCATATCCCTTTCTAGATGTGTAACATGAGTTAACATTTCAATCATTCCAAACTGGATAATTCAGTTGTTAAAGTGGCGTGAAACTCAAAAATGGAAATGTAATATATGCATTCTTTTCTTTTATTTTCATCTGGTGATCTACCCAGTAACACTTTTTTGATTAGGGTGCCACCACTTTGGAAGGAGCAGCACCTATGGACAAGAACCCTGTCATTGTGGAGAGAAAGTAGTGGTAGATGCACTAGCAGATTTAGATGAACTTGACCAACAATGAAAACTGTTATGCATTGCTGGAATCGGATTAGACAAAAAAAATTCTCTTTTCCTACCAGCAAACAAGAACGCTTACCAAAATGCAGGCTTTTCTTCTTCTCCTTTATCTTCTTTTTTAGCATATTCCAGAAGCTGGTCTATTGTAGCAACAACATTAGGGTCGGCAGATATTCTTACTGCAAGAAAAAGAAAAAAAGTCAGCCCCTAAAAAGAAACCGCAGCTCATGTATCTTACAGAGCCACCATGGAGGGAACAGACATTGAACTCAATCTACCATGGGCCTTCATGAAAAATGGACAAGGCCTGGATTACATAGCTGCCAGGCAAGTTTCCAGCCATTGACAGAGCATAAAAGTTGGATAGAAACCACTGAAATAGAAGGGCAGGCATCTGGGCATATGGATGAAGACATGTTAAATAATTGCTTGTCCTGCTATTGTGGAGGCTTACATCAAACTTTGAAGCTCAACTTTGATCATACAATGACTTCCCCATGCAGATGCCTTAAGTAACTTACCTACTGATGGAGCTTGACACAATCTGGCTTTATAAGGTGTGATATTTCATCAACACCAAAATTTGGTGAAGTTGCCACACCTGACTGCTTTTGTTATGATCCATCTCATTGAACATCTTACCAATATATCAACAAAGTGCTCCTAGGTATATTTTTGCACATTCTGGGGTCTATAATTATTCATTATTGCTTATGGGCATCTCTTTCTTGCCAAACATCACCTACCATTGTATTATGTAATGAGGGTATGAAAAAAAGTTTTTTTTAACTTACCGTAAAATCCCTTTCTCTGAGTTGACGGGCACAGCAGCTTCATGGACAAGTGGGTTATACTGCCCTCTCTTCAGGAGTGACTAGGCAGAACAGGCAGTCCTAACAGCAAAAGAACAGACAGACACAGCCCCTCCCAGGGGGCAGTACCCACTGGCAGATAACCCTCCGCCCTGCTACTGCTAGCTCAGTTCGTAACAAGCAGTGCAACGTAATATTAGAGGGGTGGGTGCTGTGCCCGTCAATGAACTCAGAGAAAGGGGTTTTACGGTAAGTAAAAAATCCCATTTTCTCTTTCATTCATTGACGGGCACAGCAGCTTCATGGACAAGTGGGATGTCCAAAAGCAGTGCCAAAAACATGAGGGGTGGGTAACGGAACAAAGGAACTTCACCCAACAGAACCATCTGTGAGAAAGCAGACGTGTCTCACACGGCCGCCTGCAATACGTTGCGGCCAAACACAGCATCCGAGGATGCTAAAACATCAACTTTGTAAAACTTTGAGAAGGTGTGCACTGAGGACCAAGTAGCCGTCTTGCACACCTGAGACACAGACGCCTGATGTTAGAAGGCCCAGGAAGTGCCAATCGCCCTGGTAGAATGAGCTGTGATAGGAAAAAGGAGGCTCCAGACTCCGAACAGCATAGGCTCGGGTCACCGTCTGTCTAATCCAACGTGAAATAGTGTCCGACGAGGCCGCCAGACCCTTGCATGGGCCATCCACCACTACAAAAAACGCATCCGACTCCCGAAAGGAAGCTGTGGTCGCCAGATACACCCGCAGGGCCCGAACAAAGTCCAGGGAATGCAAAGCAACCTCCCTAGGGTGAGATGGGCGTGGGCATAATGAAGGACAATGTCCTCATTGATATGGAAAAATGACACCACCTTCGGGAGAAAATGTGATGGCCGCAGAACCACCTTATCTTTGTGTAGGACCAGATATGGAGACCTACATGATCGAGCCACCAACTCAGATCGCCACTGAGCAGAAGTGATAGCTACCAGGAAAGCCACCTTTTGCGAAAGCAATTGCAGCGATATTTCCCTAATATTCTCAAAGGATGGCTTCTGAAGAACCGAGAGGACCAAATTGAGGTCCCATGGCACCAGAGGCGGGGTGACATGTCGGACCCCCTGCACGCAAATACGGATCAAAGAATGCGTCGCCAAAGGATGCTGAAAAAAGATCACTAGGGCAGAAATCTGACCCTTGATCGTACTCAAAGCCAGCTTCTGGTCAAGATCCTTGTGCAGGAAAGGCAGAACCCAAAATACCGAAAAAGATCGGGGATTCCACCTCCCATTCTCGCACCAGGATATACAAGCCCTCCAGGTGCGGTGATAGATCTTCCTGGAAGTGCCCTTACATGCCTTAAGCATGGTGGGGATCACTGAGTCTGGGACACCCCGATCCCTCAACACCTGGGATTCAATAGCCAGGCCATTAAAGCCAGCGTGGGTAAAGCAGGATGCAAGATGGGCCCCTGAGACAGTAGGTCCTTGCAAAACAGGAGCCGCCAGGGAACGTCCACCAC
>BLSH010008518.1:13232-34323 GCA_018402905.1 Glandirana rugosa
CGTAAGGGGAAATGTAGTCCCAGACGTCTCAAGGTTGAACGTAAATTTTGTCCTTGACATTACACCCCCCCGGAGACCACTAGTGTCTTGTGGAAGGCGTTTCACTTACGTGATTCCATTCTCCATCCCAATGACTATATCCCCCTTTGGAAATATAGTCACGAGGAAATTGAATGACATTAGTGAGGAGGAATGTAGTGACCGGGGAGGAGTCTGACCGGAACGTCGTGACAGTGACTGGAGGAGAGTCCACGTGGCACGTCCCGAGTCAGTCTACCAGGAGAGACGCGAGGTCGAACCACCGAGACCAAAGTAGGATATAATAAGAGAGGTGTCAGGTGTGTACAGACTGAGAAGGGTACTGTAAGTTAAAGGAGCACTGATATAAAGGTTTCCCCCTATATCAGTAACCCTACCTCTTACCTTAGTGCATTCACTTTGCGGAAGGTGTTCTGTGATCACCAGAGGCCCCCCCACATTACAGTTCCTGTTTTAAATGCAAGTTGGAACTCTGCAGACCCTGATGTAAAGGGGAATGCTGTGCACTCTAATATACAGTGATTTCTGGTCACAAGAGCCCCCCTTACATCAGAGTTCCTCTTCACACCAAAATCTGCAGCATTCCCCCTTACATCATGATCCGCAGCACTCCCCTTAACATCAAAGTTCCCCTTGCACTGTAAGGGGTAATCCTGCAGACTCTGATGTAAGGGGGAAATCTGTGCTCAGTTATATTAACCTGACCTTCATGTAAATGGAGAAATCTGGTTTTTGACTTTTTTGTTTATAACTTAAATACATTGCCAGTAGCAACTGCACAAATTTTATCTATTTGTGTTCATATAATATATATATGCTTAATGATATTTGATTAAAGAGTAATTGGTTAGAGAAGATTCTAGAGACTGTGAATTCATAGTTCATAGGATTTAAGGCTCTTAATATATGCAGTTTATTTATTATTATTTATACAGTTAATTTTTATCGCTTGAATTATTTTTCCCATTTTGGGCGTGAGTAGGGCCTCATGTCTAATATTTGCCTAAGGCCTCACAAAGCCTAGAGCCGCCTCTGTCCCAAAGTGATGAAGAAGCTGCCCAAGTATATAAGAAATTTTCTCCATAGGGTGAACAGGAATCTTCACACAGCACCACACGTGTTCAGCAGAGTGCTTCTCCCCATAGGTAATCAACTCACCGCAGAGTGTGGCCTCACACTCTGGTGTTTGGCAGTCTGGCAGTTTGCAATCAAATGGTTAACTCCCAGAGACAGCGCTCACTGATTGCTCACTCACATGTGGGGGACAATAGAAAAACTCCAATACTGCAGCATTGTTTAACCACTTGCCGACCGCCAACCGCAGGTTGACAGCGACAAAGTGGTTCCATATCGCAAACCGCCGTCATACGACG
Organism: Glandirana rugosa; assembly: GCA_018402905.1. Lineage (NCBI taxonomy): Eukaryota > Metazoa > Chordata > Amphibia > Anura > Ranidae > Glandirana > Glandirana rugosa. Next base: position 14,645 of record BLSH010008518.1, read on the forward strand.
GCGGCTGCGAGATTGTGCACTGCGAGCGTGCGCGCCGCCGGAGGCGCGCTCGCGCGCTCACTGTGTCTGGGGGGGGGCTGGGAGCGGGTGCCGCAGACTCGATCTCCACCGGCTACCTGCGATGCCCCCCCCGGAGTGAAAGAACGGAGGTCCATGTCAGTAAACACAGATCTCCGTTCTGTGAGGGGGGAAGGGCTGTGATCCTCTACATGGAAGCTGTGATCACTCCCCTTCCCCTGCTAGGGCAGCCCACACACAGTTAGGACACGCCCAGGGAACACAGCGAACCCTTAGAGCGCCCCCCCAGGTTGACCCCTTCACTGCCAATGGCATTTACACAGTAATCGGTGCATTTTTATAGCACTGATCACTGTATAAATGCCAATGGTCCCAAAAAAGTGTCAAAATGGTCCGACATGTCCGCCCCAATATCGCAGTACCGCTAAAAATCACAGATCGCCGCCATTACTAGTAAAAAAACAAAATAATAATAAAAACCCCAAAAATGAATTCTCATCATCCATAAACGCGGCAACTTTTTCGCAAACCAATCAATAAACGCCAATTGCGATTTTTTTTATCACAAATCTGAGGAAGAATATAAAATCGGCCAAAACTGTTGAAAAAAAAATTTTTTTTATATATTTTTTTGGATTTGTATTTTAGCAAAAAGTAAGAAATTTGTTTTTTTTTTTTTGCAAAATTGTCGCTCTTCTTTTGTTTATAGCAGCGCTCAGAAATGACGCAGCAGTGATGAAATACCACCAAAAGAAAGCTCTATTTGTGGGAAAAAAAGGACGCAAATTTCATTTGGGTACAATGTCGCACGACCGCGCAATTGTCAGTTAAAGCGACGCAGCGCCGAATCGCAAAAAGTGCTCTGGTCCTAAAGTGTGAAATCCTTCCGGGGCTGAAGTGGTTAAAACATAAGATCGAGGTAACCGAGAACCTTAAACAAAGTGACCCTCTAGCTTGGGCACAGATAAATTCTTTTAATAAAAAACAGCTTCTAAACCAGGTTCTGATACCAACTAGGCTATGGAACTACTACAAAACCAGCTATGAGAAAAAAAGGGGGTATTTCATGGCTCTACAAATATTACACTAGTACAGAATCTACTTCTAAAAATACGTACCGAATTTCTTGGGAGAAAGATTTGGGGAAGAAATTCTCTATTACAGAATGGAAGTCGGCCATTAGAGCTCCCCTCACTTTGTCCCACTGAGTGGAACATTGGGATTGTGCGTTGAAAATTCTATATAGGGGTTATTTTACCCCATTTAGACTATCTAAGATGTATAAAGACCAGCCACCCTTATGTTGGAGGCAATGTGGGGAAGTGGGAAATCTTCTCCATGTCTTGTGGAGCTGCAAAAATATTAGAAGTTTTTGGAATTCAGTTTTTAGACTCATTGCGAAGTTAACAGGGTCATACACAAGCCCATCTTCTCATTTAGCTTTATTAAATCTTAATATTGACTTATTCCAAAAAAAATTTAGAACCATTATAGCACACATCCTAATAGCAGCCAGAATTACCATAACCAAAAGATGGAAAACTACGGAGGCCCCTTCAGTAAATGAGGTAATCCATAGGGTTGATACTCACTATAATTATGAACGTACAATTGCCCTTAACAACGATACGGTGTCTGTGTTTAACCACTTGCCGACCGCCCGCCGCAGCGTTACGGCGACAAGGGGGTTCGTTATCGCGAACCGCCGTCACAGGACGGCGGCCACGATAACTAGCATTGTGAGCGCGCGCGCACCGCCGAAGGCGCGCCCGCGCGCTCACTGTGTTCGGGGGGAACCAGGGAGCGGGTGCGGCGGACTCGATCGCCGCCGGCTACCCGAGATGCCCCCCCGCGCACTGAAAGAACGGAGGTCCGTGTAAGTAAACACGGACCACCGTTCTGTGAAGGGGGAAGGGCTGTGATCACTTCCCTTCCCCTGCCAGGCAGCCCACACACAGTTAGAACACGCCCAGGGAACACAGTTAACCCTTAGAGCGCCCCCTGCAGGTTAACCCCTTCACTGCCAATGGCATTTACACAGTAATCAGTGCATTTTTATAGCACTGATCGCTGTATAAATGCCAATGGTCCCAAAAAAGTGTCAAAATGTTCCGACGTGTCCGCCCCAATATCGCAGTACCACTAAAAATTGCAGATCACCGCCATTACTAGTAAAAAATAAATAAAAAATAAAAACCCCAGAAATGAATTCTCATCGTCCGTAAACGCGGCCACTTTTGCGCAAACCAATCAATAAACGCAGATTGCAATTTTTTTTATCAAAAATATGAGGATGAATATAAATTGGCCAAAACCGATGAAAAAAAATGTTTTTTTATATATTTTTTTTGGATTTGTATTTTAGCAAAAAGTAAGAAATTTTTGTAAAATTGTCGCTCTTCTTTTGTTTATAGCAGCGATCAGAAATGACGCAGAGGTGATCAAATACCACCAAAAGAAAGCTCTATTTGTGGGAAAAAAAGGACACAAATTTTGTTTGGGTACAACGTCGCACGACCGCGCAATTGTCAGTTAAAGCGGCGCAGCACCGAATTGCAAAAAGTGCTCTGGTCCTAAAGTGTGAAATCCTTCCGGGGCTGAAGTGGTTAATGAGAAATGGTCTAACTGGTATTACAATAAGTAGCAACTTTGATATGCGCTGACAGGCTCGGAAAAAAATTCTGTTTTCTGTTCTCTGATTTCTTTTCTTTTCTTTGTGCTTCTCTCTCTGTTCTTTCATTGTTCTTTAACCACTTCCTTACTGGGCACTTAAACCCCCCTCCTGCCCGGACCAATTTTCAGTTTTCAAAAAAAAAAAAAATCGCAATCGGCGTTTATTGATTGGGTTGCGCAAAAGTTATAGCGCCTACAAACTATGGACATTGATTTATGGCGTTTTTATTATTTTTTTTTTTTTTTACTAGTAATGGCGGCGATCTGCGATTTTTATCGGTAATGCGATATCGGGGCGGACATGTCGGACGTTTTTGACACTTTTTTGGGACCAATGACATTTATACAGCGATCAGAAATGTAAATATCCACTGATTACTGTGTAAATGTCATTGGCAGTGAAGGGGTTAACCTGCAGGGGGCAGTGAAGGGGTTAACTGTGTTCCCTAGGCATTTTCTAACTGTGGGGGGATGGGTTGGCAGGGACATGACAGATCTAACTGATCCCAGTGACAGGGATCAGTAGATCTGTCATGCCCCCCCTCACAGAACGGGGAACAGCCGTGTTTACATCGGCGGTTCCCCGTTCCTCCTCTCTGTAAGGAGATCGCGGGTCTCTGATGGACATCGGGTCGGCGCCAACGGGAGCGCGTCCAGTGCGAGCCGAATGGGAGGACGTCTATTGACGGCCTCCCGGCATTTTAGGGCCGCGCTGTAGCCGTCATTCGGCTATGGCGCGGTCGGGAAGAGGTTAAGTCAAGAGGCTTGACTTCATTTCCTTAACCACTTCCCGACCGCCGTATGCAAAATGACGGCCAGGAAGTGGCTTAGTTATCCTGACTGGACGTCATATGCTCAGGATAACAAGCCGCCGCGCGCCCGGGGGGGGGGGGCGCATCACGGCGATCGGTGATGTGGGAGGTCAGTCTGACCTCCCACAATACCGATCTCGGTAAAGTGCTTCCATCCGAAGCACTTTACCATGTGACCAGCCGTGACCAATCACGGCTGGTCACAGTGTAACACAGGAAAGCCATTTATCGGCTTTCCTGTACTCGGGTCTGCAGACCTGAGGAGTGGAGAGCCGATCGGCTGATCTCCTGACAGGGAGGGTTTGTGCTGATGATTTATTAGCACAGCCCTCCCTCGGATCGCCACCCTAGACCACCAGGGAGCCTGCCCAGGGACCACCAGGGATGTGCCCACCCAGGACCACCAGGGAGCCAACCAGGGACCACCAGGGAGCCGATCTGGACCACCAGGGAGACCCCCCTAGACCACCAGGTAAGTGGCATAGTGCCCAGTGTGGATGGCACTCAGTGCCACCTTCAGATGCCACCCTAGACCACCAGGGAATGAGCCCCTATCAGTGTATATGCCCACCAGTGTCCCTATTAATGCATACCAGTGCCACATATCAGTGCCCACCATTGCCACCTACCAGTGCCCACCTATCAGTGCAACCTATCAGTGCCCAGTGCTGCCTATGAGTGCCAATCAGTGCTGTCTATGAGTGCCCATCAGTGCCGGTTAGCAGTGTCCATCAGTGCTGCATATCAGTGCCCATCAGTGCTGTATATCAGTGCCATCTCTCAGTACCCGTCAGTGCTGCTTATCAGTGCCACCTAACAGTGCTCATCATCGCTGCATATAAGTGCCTCATCATCAGTGCCACCTCATCAGTGCCACCTCATCAGTGCCAATCAGTACTGCCACATAAGTGCCTGTCAGTGTAGCCTCATCAGTGCCCACCAGTGATGGAGAAAATTTACTTAATTGCAAAGTTTTGTGACAAAAATAGAGAATTTTTTTTTCAAAAATTTTGGCCTTTTTTTATTTGTAGCGCAAAAAATAAAAACCGCAGGGGTGATCAAATACCACCAAAAGAAAGCTCTATTTGTGGGAACAAAATGATAAAAAATCTGTTTGGGTGCAGCGTCGCACGACCGCGCAATCGTCATTCAAAGCGCAACAGCACTGAAAACTGAAAATTGGTCTGGTAGTAAAGTGTTCTAAGTGCCCGGTATTGAAGTGGTTAAACTCTTCTCAGGATTATTAATAATAGATTCAGTTTATTAAGAGTTTGCTATTCGCTTATATAAAGCAAGTATTAACTATCAGAGGTAACTGTCAGAGTAACTTGCGTATTGAAGGCATTATTATGGAGTTTTGTACATTTTGAGATCACCTGGTAAAGCTATTTTTACTTTCAGTATGAGAATAGATCTATGTATCATATGATCTTGAGATGGATATGTTTACTGTTATTTTTGTCAATTAACATGCTCTGCATCTTTGTTCATGTAACTATTGTCGTACTGACGCATACTTTTCAATGAAAATGATTGGAAATTAAAACGTAAGATCATTTATTTAAAACTCGTGCTTACAATCCCATGACTTAAGCCCCCGTACACACGGGTGCGATGGTCGTACGACTGGACGTCCAAAATCGTATGTTGGCTGTTGTGTCTCGCGTACTGACGTGCACTAAGCGATCGTACGACCAAGCCTAACGTAGTGACGTGTTAGGAGCGTATAAAGAGGAAGTTCAGGTGAATGTGATTTGTGAATTGGGGGCGTAGGTTTCCCAGAACGGACACGGTGTTTCTGGGCATGCGTGTTTTGCACAGTACAACTTTATTGGACCAACTTCTCTGTACAACGGTCACACGACCACTTGTTGTACAACCAAGGTTTTCTAGTCTGCTCATCCAACTTCAGTTGTACAACCGTTGTCAGATGATCGTACAACAAGCTGGTTGTATGACCGTCGTTGTACAACCGTTGTACCGTGCCTTAAGTCTTTAGGATGAAATGCATCGGGCGCGGCTGTACGGCAAACTTTGGATAAGCGTTCCATGTGTGGCACGACCAGGGAGCTGCTCCGGGGTGAGATACTGTAATTGTGTTTGGACACCATACATCAGCATACATCACCATACATCTCTGACTGTCAATGCGTGGTTTTATTGTTACATTGTAAGTGCAATAGCATAAATGCTGCACTATTGGAGTTTTTCTATTTTCCCCCCACATGTGAGTTTTTTCTTATATACTTGGGCAGCTTCTTCATCACTTTGGGACTATTGTTGGACTGTTTTATACAGTATACCTCACAAAAGTGAGTACACCCCTCACATTTGTGTAAATATTTTATTCTATCTTTTCATGTGACAACACTGAAGAAATGACACTTTGCTACAATGTAAAGTAGTGAGTGCACAGCTTGTATAACAGTGTAAATTTGCTGTCCCCTCCAAATAACTCAACACACAGCCATTAATGTCTAAAGTGCTGGCAACAAAAGTGAGTACACCCCTAAGTGAAAATGTCCATCATTGGGCCTGATTAGCCATTTTCCCTCCCTGGTGTCATGTGACTCGTTAGTGTTACAAGGTCTCAGGTGTGAATGGGGAGCAGGTGTGTTAAATTTGGTGTTATCGCTCTCACTCTCTCATACTGGTCACTGGAAGTTCAACATGGCACCTCATGGCAAAGAACTCTGAGGATCTGAAAAAAAAAAAAAAGATGGCCTAGGCTATAAGAAGATTGCCAAGAACCTGAAACTGAGCTGCAGCACGGTGGCCAAAACCATACAGCAGTTTAACAGGACAGGTTCCACTCAGAACAGGCCTCGCCATGGTCGACCAAAGAAGTTGAGTGCACATGCTCAGCGTCATATCCAGAGGATATCTTTGGGAAATAGACGTATGAGTGCTGCCAGCATTGCTGCAGAGATTGAAGGGATGGGGGGTCAGCCTGTCAGTGCTCAGACCATACGCCGCACACTGCATCAAATTGGTCTGCATGGCTGTCGTCCCAGAAGGAAGCCTCTTCTAAAGATGATGCACAAGTAAGACCGCAAACAGTCTGCAGAAGGCAAGCAGACAAAGGACATAGATTACTGGAACCGTGTCCTATGGTCTGATGAGACCAAGATAAATGTATTTGGTTCAGATGGTGTCAAGTGTGTGTGGCAGCAACCAGGTGAGGAGAACAAAGAGAAGTGTGTCTTGCCTGCAGTCAAGCATGGTGGTGGGAGTGTCATGGTCTGGGGCTGCATGAGTGCTGCCGACACTGAGGAGCTACAGTTTATTGAGGGAACCATGAATGCCAACATGTACTGTGACATACTGAAGCAGAGCATGATCCCCTCCCTTCAAAGACTGGGCTGCAGGGCAGTATTCCTACATGATAACGATCCCAAACACACCTCCAAGACAACCACTGACTTGCTAAACAAGCTGAGGGTAAAGGTGATGGACTGGCCAAGCATGTCTCCAGACCTAAACCCTATTGAGCATTTGTGGGGCATCCTCACATGGAAGGTGGAGGAGCGCAAGGTCTCTATCATCCACCAGCTCTGTGATGTCGTCATGGAGGAGTGGAAGAGGACTTCAGTGACAACCTGTCAAGCTCTGGTGAACTTCATGCCCAAGAGGGTTAAGGCAGTGCTGTAAAATAATGGTGGCCACACAAAATATTGACACTTTGGGCCCAATTTGGACATTTTCACTTAGGGGTGTACTCACTTTTGTTTTGCCAGTGGACATTAATGGCTGTGTGTTGAGTTATTTTGAGGGGACAGCAAATTTACACTGTTATACAAGCTGTACACTCACTACTTTACATTGTAGCAAAGTGTCATTTCTTCAGTGTTGTCACATGAAAAGATAGAATAAAATATTTACAAAAATGTGAGGGGCGTACTCACTTTTGTGAGATACTGTATATATTTTAATTTGTTGATACTTTGATGAATGAACATTTAGAACGCTGCTGTGCCACTTGCAAATATTTTTGGATATTACTATTAAAGGATTTTCATCTATATAAGTAGTTGCTATCTTTCTTTATATGTATACTTGGTTATTCAGATTTTAATTAATCTCAGTTCCATTTGGCACATAGGTATTAAGTGTGTGTATGGGGGAAAAGTGTTACACTTATTCGATTTGTCACTTCTAGGAAGTTCCTGGTCAACTTCATTACATATAATGCTTGATATCTTTCTTCTGGCTTTGGAGCTGCCTCAATACTTTCCAACCATACTTTTACAGCCTTGGTAACCATGATCAGGGCTTCTGCTGCTGTCTTACATGCACTGCATGCAGTTGTATAGACTTTTTAAAATACTGACTCCTCCTTATTTTTGTGGCTTTAAATCAGTAGTCTCCAAACTGTAGCCTAGCACAGCCCTTTGCTTGCCTTTACCTTGAGGCACTATTCCTTCCACTGACACCAACAGTGGAGCTTAATTCCTTCCACTGGCGCCAACAATGGGGCACTATTTGTCCCACTGACACCAATGATGGGGCACTATTCTTTTAATTAACACCAACATTGGGGCACTATTCCTCCCACTGACACCAACAGTGGAGCAAAATCCCTTCCACTGATACCAACAAAGGGGCTTAATTCCTTCAACTGGCACCGACATTGAGGGACTATTCCTCCCACTTACACTAACGATGGGGCACTATTCCTCCCACTGATACCAATGATGGGTCACTATTTCTCCCACTGACAGCAACAGTGGAGCTTAATTCCCCCAACTGACACCAACAAAGGTGCTTAATTACCTCAACTGGAATTCGGGTATTATTCCTCCCACTTACACTAATAATAGGGCAATATTCCTCCCACTGACACCAATGATAGTGTACAATTTCTCCCACTGACACCAATGATAGGCCACTATTCCTCCCACTGATACCAATGATGGGGTACTATTCCTCCCACTGATGCCAATGATGGGGTACTATTCCTCCCATTGAAACCAAAAGTAGAGCGTAATTCCTTCCACTGACACCAACAAAGGGGCTAAATTCCTTCACCTGACACCAACATTGGAGCGCTATTCCTCCCAATTACACTAACGATGAAGCACTATTTCTCCCACTGACACCCATGTTAGGCCACTATTCCCCCCATTGATACCAACGGTGGGGCACTCTTCCTCCCACTGGCACCAATAAAGGGGCTTAATTCCTTCAGCTGGCAAAAAAGATTGGGGCAAAATTTCTCCCACTTACACTAATGATGGGGTACTTTTCCTCCTACTGACACCAATAATGGAGCACAATTTCTCCCATTGACATCAATGATGGGCCACTATTCCACCCACTGATACCAATGATGGAACACTATTCCCCCAACTGATACCAAAAATGAGACACCATTCCCCCCACTGATACCAATGATGGGACCCTATTTCTCCCACTGATACCAATGATGGGACCCTATTCCTCCCACTGACACCAATGATGGGACACTAAATACATATAATAAAAGGTTATGGTGCTGACTAGGCTATTTTCCATACGTGCTAATGAAAAAAACAATTTCCGCAATGTGTTCCACATATCCTAAACATAAACAGGTGAACCATCAATGATAGCTTAAATGATCAATAATTCTAAATCATACTGTTGCAGAAGTCAGAAGTCAAATGTCCATATAATTAGCATAATTTGGGAATACTAATAAGAAATCCATAGGTTTTATCCCAACACCATGTGCATCCTTAATTGCTTGGTAAATGTGAAATCCACCAGTGCTCATAAAGATGGCAACTCACCTTTTGATCCCTTTTTACAGGTGGTCAAAAATCGTTTTAGGAATAGCCTTTGGATATCCTGCAACTCCGTTCCTCTCTTAGTGAAAGATCCAATAATCTTTATAACAATGGGAATGACTCCACAGGAGACCAAAATAAAAGTCTCATAGTGTAGTTGGTTTATTAAGGATATGCAGATAAAAAAAGGTTTAAAACAATTGCACTCACGTTTTGTTGTGCCAAGGTCCCGGCACGGGGTGTGTACAGCAATCACAGACGAGCAGAGTAAGCCTGCTGACAGCCGATCGTTATGTTATACTCGGTGGTCTCCTTGCCCATTCGCCTGCCCTCCAAGCCTCGCTCTCAATGTGCGCTGCTATAGGGACACCTTAAACCCTGAAGTCTAATGTCTGGGACGTCTCCGACGTGCGTTTCGCCTAGTGGGCGTCTTCAGGAAGTGACGTCATACTACATCCGGATGTTTATTTATGTACCCAGGATGTAATGTGATTGGATAGTATTTGGAGATAATGAGAAGGGGGCGAGAATATTCAAATAGGAACTGTCAATTGGAACATATGCCGATCTACCTTTAAAACAAACAAGAGGGTGGTGATATTCTAATGCAGGCGATCCGCTCGACCATATACCGTTACACCCAACTCACAGGTTCCTTTTACAATCACAATACCGGCAAAGGGTACACTTTACAATACATATAAAATATGCACAAGGTGCACTTTACCATACTTGTAAAATAATAATGTAGCGCTTACCCCCGTAGGACCGGCTGAGTTTGATATAATTTACTACTCTGACAGTACAACCCTTTAAACAAACTCGACCCTTCTGGCACACCGGATTCCACTATGGAGCAATACTGTAATAATCAACACTGAGTCTAAAATGCAATTATTCAGATTGGTGTTTACTGTACAGACTGCAAAAAACTATGTAATAACATCCACAATGAAAATCAACATTTAGCAATTAGAAAAATTGGCACAATTATGCATAAATATAACTACCTCGGTAAAACAGGTGACCCAATGGGATATCGCACTTCCCTGACACTGGGGGACTCCCTAGAGAGAGGGGTAGATTGTCTCCCAATGTCAGAAATGTGCAAAAAAAAAAACTGCATTGAAATACTAAAACCCAAGCTTAGCACAATAGTCTCTCAGTTTCTAGCAGAGCTCTGCACTTGGTCTTTGGTTGGTGCACTTATGAGTCTTCGCTTAGGAGGGGCCCTGAAGGTATGTAATCTAGATCAACTCGTTTGTAATCCAGAGAAAGGCTTGAATAAAGCAGATAACAAAGGATCCGTCACTGTGAAGTGATATCCAGGACTGATGCCCTTTTTTCCAATACACTGCTCTCAGAGGCATTCAAGTTAACACACACAGTCATAACAGTCACTGACTTAATCAGGTATTTTCTTGTCTCACCCTCTTTGAGTTCTTCTGGGGGGGGGAACAACTGCTCTGTCACTGCTACAACAGGGCGAGCGTCCGACTGACACTCCAGCCCGATCAGCCTCTGCGGGACTCTCCAGCAACACTTCTGGTTTCAATTGCAGTGATCACCACCACGATCGAGGCAGGGGTGAGTCGATCCTTAGGCAGACTCTGGGATGCTCTCTCACATACACAGCTCCCTGAAGCCTTCCCTTTCCCTCCAGACACAAGGCGGCTCTTCTAGTCTCTTCCAGGTCTTCCCTTCCTGTTAACCCCCCTTCCTTCAGCCAGCACACTGGGATTTGTAGTCTGTATACCAATCAGTCTAATGGGAATCCCAGCACTTCGAACTCCATTTCCCAGGATACACTTCTACTGCTTGATGCTCCTCCTGAGCTGGCTGACTTCAAGTTCCAATCAACAAACAGCAGCCAGAGCAAGGCAGGCTGCACTAACAAGTGTGTGTGAGTTTGTAAATTCCTGAGGGAGGGGGGAGTCAAATCCCTCTTTGGCTGTAGCAGGCTGTGTCAGTGATGCAGGATTTTATCCCTCTGCTACATCCACCCCCCACTTGAGAACCTTTGGTCCTCCAAAGGCAGGGAGGCAACATCTAGAGTACATACCGTTTACACCTTGATCAGGGAAAAAAAAAGTTAAATACAGAGGGCATAAAATTATATCATCACGCAACCCTTCCTCTACTGGTAATACTCAAACTTAAACAACCCATCTCCTGACATAAATCTGACAGGGGAACCTCCCACCAGTTTTCACAAAGAGGAGGGTTGACCTGATTGCTAGCTACCTCAGCAGATGTGTCTCTTCCAGATGTGCCAGGGGGTGGGTTAGGGTTGTCCTCCACAAAATCTGTAGGGGAAGGACCCGGCTCTACGGAAGCTCTTTGAGAAACAAGGATCACCTCTTCAGAGCATTCACCCAGATTGTCATAGGTTAGTCTCTTGGGTGGGCGAATGACTCTCTTCTCTTTAGCTTCAGGGGTCATGAGCATTCTCTCTTCTCCTCGCTCAAGTTGTCCTTGAACCTCTTCCTCTGCCAAGGTTTCTTTATTCACTGAAACCTCGTCCACTGGAGTTTCTTCTACTGAATGGAACTCCTCCTCCAATGCAGAGGGATGATGGTCTTCAGAATCTATTGTGGGCAACTCAAGTAAGGAATCTTCCAAAGTGTGCGAGGATTGCCCCTGGGTCACAAACTCAGGGGCCTCTGGCCTGAGAGGTTCAGTTGTTTTTACCTCAGGGGAGGACAAAGAAGAAGGATCAGTAGGTTCTGATGCATGGGGTGGCCACAGCCAACTTACTCCCATTTCCTCGTCCTCACTGTCTTCTTCTTCAATATCCAGAGGCGCTGGTTGAGACCTGGTTACTGGACAAGACCTCTGTGAGACAGCAGGTGTAAGCCTATGCTCTGGGAGCGGTGGCATACGGACTGCCTCCGACAGGGGCAATAGGTGATTGCGATATCACGTCTTCAACGGACCAGTGTTTCCTTCTGGTCTGATCTGGTACACTGGTAAACCTGGCAATTGTTTACAGATCACATAAGGCTGTGATTTCCAACGGTCAGCCAACTTATGTTTCCCAGGAATGCCCAGATTTCTGAGCAGTACTCTATCACCTGGCTGTAGATCTTGTACTTTCACTTTCAAGTCAAAACTTCTCTTGTTCCTCTCTCCTCTAGCATCTGAAGCAGCTTGAGCCTTTTCATAAGCAGTTTTCAAACTCCTTCTCAAACGATCCACATACCCCTTATGAGAGGCTTCAGTACCATCCAGAGAGGTACCAAAGGCTAAGTCAACAGGTAGCGGAGCCTTTCTTCCAAACATTAACAAATAAGGTGAGTAGCCGGTAGCGTCATTTGAAGTGCTATTGTAGGCATGCACAATGGCCACTATATGTTTACTCGAATGTTGTTTCTGCTCTGAAGTGAGGGTACCAAGCATGTTCAAAAGGGTTCTGTTGAATCTCTCCGGCTGAGGGTCTCCTTGAGGGTGGTACGGGGTAGTTCGTGATTTCTTTATGCCAAGAAGATCCATCAGTTTCTTTATGAGTCGTCCCTCAAAGTCCCTTCCCTGATCGGAGTGAATACGTTGAGGCAGGCCGTAATGCACAAAGAATTTCTCTACTAGAACTTTGGCTATAGTGGAGGCTTTTTGATCTTTGGTGGGAAAAGCTTGGGCATATCTGGTGAAGTGGTCAGTTATCACCAGAATGTTTCCTTGCCCACTCGAATCAGGCTCTAAGCACAGGAAATTGATACACACCAACTCCATAGACCCTTGACTCTGGAGATGGCCCATTGGGGCAGCTCTCTGTGGTAGGGTCTTTCTCTGTATACATCGAATGCAAGAGTGGCAATGATTCTCAACTTCGGCTCTCATGCCAGGCCAATAGAACCAATCTTTTATCAAACTTAGATTTCTGTCGGATCCTAGGTGACTATGTTCATCATGTAAAGCTGTCAGCAAAGTTTTCCTATGTTTCTCAGGTAACAATAGCTGCCATTTTTTTCGGTATCACCAGAGGGGCCCCTTCGGTAGACCACTCCGTTGAACCGATCCCACTCTCTATGAAGTGTTCGTGCATCTCTTTGAGTATCGGTGAGCAGTATGTCAAGGCACTGACTCTCTATGGCCCTTAGTGCCAGTTTACAAAGTGGATCTTCCAACTGGTCTCTTCTCAATTGTTTCGTAGAGAGTTTTGGCAAACACTCCCCTCTGATTTGTGTGAGGTCACAATAACTCCTTGGGACCCCAATAGCCATGACTCCAATTTCTTCAGCCCTCGAGCCACCTCTCATTCTGTAATTCACACCTTCACTAAGAGCTTGTACACCTTCAGGAGACAACTGAGTCCACTCTTCTAGAGAATCTCCAGATTCATATGGCCGTCTTGACAGGGAGTCTGCATCCCCATGTCGGATCCCTGGACGATACTTGAGGCTGAAGGAGAATTCAGATAAAGCAGCCAGCCATCGATGACCAGTGGCATCCAGCTTCACAGTAGTAAGGATGTAGGTGAGAGGGTTGTTGTCAGTCTTAACCAGGAAGTTTGCCCCGTACAAATAATCTTTCAGTCTATCCACCACAGCCCATTTCAAAGCCAGAAACTCAAGTTTGTGTGTCGGGTAATTCTTTTCACTAGGCGTCAGGCTCCTGCTTACATAAGCAACTGGGCGTAAGCCTTTACCATATTCCTGATAGAGGATCCCTCCAAGTCCATCTCAACTGGCATCAACATGAAGCTCATATGGTCTGGCTGGGTCTGCATAGGCCAGTACTGGAGTAGTGGTCAGCCTCTGTTTCAGTTGTTGGAATGCCTCTTCACATTGATCCGTCCACTGCCCTTGAATGGACTCCTTAGGCTTCCTATGTCCCCCAGTGGACCCAGAAGGTTGCACTGAATCTGGATCACCCCCACCTCCTTCCTTCTTCAACAACTCAGTGAGTGGGCAGGCTATCTTGGCAAACCCTTCCACAAATCTTCTGTAGTAAGAACAGAATCCCAGAAATGACCGAAGTTCTGTCACATTGGTAGGCCTTGGCCAGGAAGTAACAGCTTCTATCTTCTGGGGTCGGTAGCCACACCTTCAGCAGACACAATATGACCCAGATAGCTGACAGAGGGCTGATAGAAGTGACATTTCTCCAATGACAACTTCAACCCCTCCTCATGGAGTCTCTTCAAAACCTACTCCAGCCGTTCCTCATGCTCTTCCAGAGTTCTGATGAACACAATGACATCATCTAAGTATACCAACACTTCAATGAGGTTCATATCACCTACAGTCTTCTCCATCAATCTCTGAAAAGTGGCTGGGGCACCAGACAGACCTTGAGGCATACGATCAAATTCAAAGAACCCCACCGGCGTAATTAAAGCAGTCTTCTCCCGGTCTTCTGGGTGCATGGGGATCTGGTAATACCCGCTCTTCAAATCCAACACACAGAACCATTTGGCCCCTGACAGACTCTGTAAGGCATCTTCTATCCTTGGGGTGGTGTACTAGCCAGGGATGGTTCTTCGGTTCAAGGTTCGATAATCTATGCATAGTCTCAAAGATCCATTCTTCTTCCGGGACACTACTATTGGGGAAGAATAGGGGCTTCGAGACTCACAGATGATACCTGTCCTCTTCAATTCAGCAAGTTGCTCACATAGATCTTCAAGGTCTCCCAAAGGTACTCGGCGGACTCTCTCCCTAAATGGCTTGTCCTCCTCAAGACAGATGCTATGATGTGCACTCTTCGCACATCCCACATCAAATTCACTCTTGGAAACGATTCCTCGCCATCTGAGAAGCTGAGCTTGGGCCCTGTCTTTCCATGCAGAAGAAAGAGGATCCTTCATCCCTCCCACCAAACTGGACGGGGAGATGGGGGTAGCTTGGTTTACTTGCCCCAATAGCATCCGAGCGGGAATCTTCACTGGGTTTGCTGTGATGTTTCGGACACTGACCCAGACTTTCCCATGATTTCTACGCAAAGCTTTGGTCGAGACCACTTCTGGAATTATTTCCACCTCTGCTCTTGAGCTCTCTCCTTCAAGCACTATGAAGGGGCCAGGTTGATCCCAATTTAGTCTCACCTGTGCTTGTAAACAGGCAACCTCTTCAGGCTGTAGCACTTTTTCTTCCTGATCCAGACGCCATACTTTGCCCACTCCCTCTAGTGGGGCCTTTTGTTCCTGAACAATGCGCTGGTAGGCTTGCCTCAACATGGGGTGTACCTTTGTGGCTGGGTTTTTAGACTCTGGTACCAATGGCATCAGCAACCTCCTGACAAGTATTCGTTCCAATGATGAAGGAACTCTTGTTAGCCCCAGGTGGGCGGGGGCAGACTACTGCCAGAGTGTCGAAGGCCTCAGTCCTTCCAGCTATGGAGTAATCAAAGGCTAGCTTGATTGGTGAGTAACCATCATAAGGGAAGTTCTGAGTCCCAATCCCCCATATCTCCAATTCTTCTAATTTATGCAATGGCAGATGGTTGAGATGCTTGTCGTAGAAGTCTTTAAAAAGGAGGGTCACTTGAGCCCCAGTATCAAATAGAGCTCGGGTGCAGATGCCCTCTACCTGGATAGGCACAACAGGGGAAGGTCCTACCAATTCCTCAGGGAACTTGAAAGGCACTGGTGTTTTAATTCTTCCAGTAGTTTGCTTCCACGCCTTCTTCTTGGGCCTTGGGCCCCGTTTTGGCTTTGGGATAGGCCTAAGAGCTTGGAGTGCATTGATCCTGCCATCCTGATCAGCCCTTGTCAGCAGAGGTGGGACACTAGGTTTTCTATAGGTGACAACAGTAGTCTTTAGAGGGGGTTTTGACTCTGGCTGACTTCTTCTAGTATCTCTCAGATTGGAGCGAGCTATTGTAAATGGACGCCCAGTTGGCTCCTTCACTGGAGTCTGCTTGAGTTTCCCGCCGGCCTTGGGCACTGTCCTCCAAACTTCACTGGACTTGGACACACTTGTCTGAAATGTCCCACTCCTCCACAATTGTAGCAGGTTCTCAGATGTGCTGGCTTCTCTACATGGGTATCCCTGGGGTTGGAGGGCTTCCCACGCTCTACAACTTCATCCTTAGGTTGAACGGTAGATTTTTCCGTCAACAGGGCTATTTTCTCCATTAGCTGCGACACTTGGACCCTTAGAAGTTCAACTTCTGAAGGGCCTTCGGTTGTGTT
Source organism: Glandirana rugosa (assembly GCA_018402905.1). NCBI lineage: Eukaryota > Metazoa > Chordata > Amphibia > Anura > Ranidae > Glandirana > Glandirana rugosa. The sequence continues at coordinate 31,048 of BLSH010008518.1, forward strand.
GGCCACCCTCACTCCAACAACAGATTCAGCCACCTGGGTTTTGGCGGCAATGAGAGCCTCTTCCTCTCTGATAGCCTTCATGAATCTAGCATAGGTAAGTAGGTCGTCTGGATTTCTAGCTCGAAGTTGCGGTATGATGGGATCCCCTGGCTGGGCTCCTCTGATCATTTGTGTTACTAGGTTCTTGGTTGCAGCTTTAGCCTCCATTCCACCTTTCATTATCACTTGTTGAAGAATCTGATCCAGCCGTCTGATAAGTGTGATGAAAGATATAAATCAGTTCTGTGCAGTCTTCCACGCTGCCATAGACCATCCGAAGTGCTTCTATATACTCAGAAGCTGTGCAGCTAGGTTTGTCCCTCTTCAGGCTCCGAATCACACTAGAGGCGGGGGCCCGCAGACTTTCAATCACTCTTTGTCTTTTAATCGGGTCAGTCACTTCCCACTCCTGGACTGCTTTGGGTGGTTTGATCAATCCAGGTGTCAAAATCATCTTCTCCGGTGGGTGTGGGAATTTTCCCTGAAAAGAATCGAAGCTTGCGATATCCACAATCAGCTGGCACTACTGGGTTCTTGAGAAGACCTGTAACGAGTTTCCCAAACTCAGCCACTAAGAGGGAAGTTGATTCTGCAGAGGAGGTAGCTGGCTGTGAGGCGGTGACTTCAGGGTCTGGCATGCGACTCTCCCAAGGTGGGCCCTGAGTCATCTGGATGAATTAGTGTAACATTGACATCCACAGTCAGTGGGAAACTATCCTTCTGCAAAATACCTGGAACTCCCTTCTTCCATTCAGTCAGAACATAAGTACGGTTGGTACTAGGGCTCTCTCTCACATCCAGTATTGACATTCTCTGGCTCGTGTCTAGAGCAGCCCATGCTTGGTGGACTCTATCTTCGGTCCAGTCGCTTCCAGGAACACTGAAGACTACACACAACTTCTCTTGTCCATTCTCTTCTTTACACCACTGAATCACGGCGGTCGGGTCCATTTTGGCACGTCTAGGAGTTATGATTAGTATGGCTGACTGCAGAGTAGAGGGAATATAAATCCCAGACGAGCACCCCACATGTAGCGCTTACCCCCGTAGGACCGGCTGAGTTTGAAGATATAATTTACTACTCTGACAGTACAACCCTTTAAACAAACTCGACCCTTCTGGCACACCGGATTCCACTATGGAGCAATACTGTAATAATCAACACTGAGTCTAAAATGCAATTATTCAGATTGGTGTTTACTGTACAGACTGCAAAAACCAATGTAATAACATCCACAATAAAAATCAACATTTAGCAATTAGAAAAATTGGCACAATTATGCATAAATATAACTACCTTGGTGAAACAGGTGACCCAATGGGATATCACACTTCCCTGACACTGGGGGACTACCTAGAGAGAGGGGTAGATTGTCTCCCAATGTCAGAAATGTGCAAAAAAATACTGCATTTAAATACTACAACCCAAGCTTAGCACAATAGTCTCTCAGTTTCTAGCAGAGCTCTGCACTTGGTCTTTGGTTGGTGCACTTATGAGTCTTCGCTTAGGAGGGGCCCTGAAGGTATGTAATCTAGATCAACTCGTTTGTAATCCATAGAAAGGCTTGAATAAAGCAGATAACAAAGGATCCGTCACTGTGAAGTGATATCCAGGACTGATGCCCTTTTTTCCAATACATTGCTCTCAGAGGCATTCAAGAGGCATTCAAGTTAACACACACAGTCATAACAGTCACTGACTTAATCAGGTATTTTCTCTCACCCTCTTTGAGTTCTTCTGGGGGGGGAACAACCGCTCTGTCACTGCTACAACAGGGTGAGCGTCCGACTGACACTCCAGCCCAATCAGCCTCTGCGGGACTCTTCAGCAACACTTCTGGTTTCAATTGCAGTGATCACCACCACGATCGAGGCAGGGGTGAGTCGATCCTTAGGCAGACTCTGGGATGCTCTCTCACATACACAGCTCCCTGAAGCCTTCCCTTTCCCTCCAGACATGAGGCTGCTCTTCTAGTCTCTTCCAGGTCCTCCCTTCCTGTTAACCCCCCTTCCTTCAGCCAGCACACTGGGATTTGTAGTCTGTATACCAATCAGTCTAATGGGAATCCCAGCACTTCGAACTCCATTTCCCAGGATACAGTGCTACTGCTTGATGCTCCTCCTGAGCTGGCTGACTTCAGGTTCCAATCAACAAACAGCAGCCAGAGCAAGTCAGGCTGCACTAACAAGTGTGTGTGAGTTTGTAAATTCCTGAGGGAGGGGGGAGGCAAATCCCTCTTTGGCTGTAGCAGGCTGTGTCAGTGATGCAGGATTTTATCCCTCTGCTACAATAATATAAAGCAAAAAATGACATTTTTCAAAACATGCACGTCACAAAGATTCGGGGTATACAGAACCCCTTTCACATTACAATTTCAACACTTAGAAAATTTGAACCTATATGTTATGGGACCAGGCTGGGCACTAAAAAACATAAACAAGTACAGGGACGCACGCATACTGACAGTGCAATGGAGACCTCTAGTGTGGATTCATGGAATTGCGGATATCCCAACTGATAAATCTATTATACCACATAGCGCAGTGGTAGGCAACCTCGGCCCTCCAGCTGTGGTGAAACTACAAGTCCCATGGGACATTGCAAAACCCTGACAATCACAGGCATGACTCCTAGAGGCGGAGGCATGATGAGATTTGTAGTTTCAACACAGCTGGGGTGCCGAGGTTGCCTACCCCTGAGATAGCGAGTCTTCTACCACAAAATGTCATTGCATCCCTTATTGTCTTCCTGGTGCCATGTCCCCCCCTCTATCTGAAAGACACTTGTGATGTTCCCAACCCCATGACATAACACCTATCATACCACCCAATTCTCTACTCCAAAAAAATAAAACATAAAAATAAAAATGAATAACTGTTTGGAGATCTTATATATGAAATGGAAGATATATACATCTTTTGTTAGGGTATCATACATTTTATATAATCTTTTATACCCTAACAAAAGATGTATATATCTTCCATTTCATATATAAGATCTCCAAACAGTTATTCATTTTTATTTTTATGTTTTATTTTTTTGGAGTAGAGAATTGGGTGGTATGATAGGTGTTATGTACTGAATAGTTCATTTGAATCAGCTTGGTCCAAATAATCTGTTTAACCGCTTGCCAACCACACACTGTAGCTTTACTGCTACAGTTCAGGCCAGCTGCTCAAAATCACGTACACGATATTGTCAAAAGTATTGGAACACCTGCCTTTACACGCACATGA
>BLSH010008518.1:126817-148791 GCA_018402905.1 Glandirana rugosa
ATTCATCACCCATCGATCGTGCAGACTTTTTCAGAATATCATTTATAACCACTCTGGAAGACCCGGTCCCGAGAACGGGCCAAATCGCCTGACATGACGCCGATCCTTAAGAACTCAGCACTCCCCGAGGAGATTACTAAACTACAGGTGAAGACTCTCAAATCCATCCACGTTCACTAAATCCTTAAGACTCTAAAAGACGAATGCCCTCACAGCAAACCAGCGACTCACCCGTACACGACCCTCCAACATCTCGAAACACATCATAACATACTTTCGAAAGCGATATGCTGTGAGCCGGGTCTGTCTTTGATTTATAGTTAACCAGTCCTATCATGTTGTGGGGGCGGAGCCACAACCCATGTGTATGCTGCCATGAAGATGCACCAGGAAATATATTTTAACCTCTAAATTTTTTTATGAACACGCAAACAAAAATGGAAAACTGCTAGCCAGGTTACTACAAGGGAAAAGATCACAAAACAAAATAGCTCAGGTACATGACCGAAGAGGGAACAAATTGACATAGCGAAAGCTTTCATACAATACTACACAAAGCTCTACAACCTCCCAGCACATGCCCACTCAGCGACCAAACGACACTCCCGTAAGCAGAAAATCTCAGAATTCCTAAATCACTTGCACCTACCTAAACTCTCAGAAGTGGACATCAAATCATTAGAGGAGCCCCTCACGACTCAAGAATTCCTAGCCGCAGTACAGTCCGCTAAACCGGGCAAGAGCCCTGGCCCAGAAGGTCTCACCAATATTTACTATAAGACTTTTTCAGACGTGCTAGCTACCCACTACTTAAAAGCCTTTAACTCTCTAGCCCTAAACCCTTCAAAAGACCTTTTAGAGGCCCATATCACAGTTATACCCAAGCCAAACAAAGACACTACTCAGGTCACTAATTATAGGCCTATTTCGCTGTTAAATTTGGACATAAAATTATTTGCAAAAATTTTAGCTAATAGAATCCTCCCTTTCATCCCCACCCTAGTCTGCCCTGACCAGGCGGGCTTTGTGCCTGGAGGTGTGAGGCGCATGATAATTCCTCTCATCAACAGACGCAGAAAAGGCATTCGACAGAGTGGCCTGGGACTACGTGGAGGCTGTTCTCCAAAACATGGGAATGGGCAAGTTTATGCTCGGAAGCATCTTTAGCCTCTATTCGTGCCCTCAAGCTAGGGTAAGAGTCAACGGCCACCTGTCGGACACCTTCCCCATTCGAAATGGCACAAGACAAGGATGCCCTCTATCGCCACTCATGTTTATTCTAACCATTGACACTCTCCTAAGTAAGATACAGTCCAACCCAGACATATCCGGAATTAATATTAAAGACCATACCTTTAAAACAACTGTGTTTGCAGATGATATACTGCTGTTCTTATCCAGACCAATAACTACTATACCCAACTTACTAAAAGAATTCCATGATTTCGGTGAGCTCTCAAACTTTAAAATCAATCTAAACAAATCCTTTGCATTAAACATCACATTAACGCGTGACACCCTCCTGAAATGCCAGGGGATCTCACCCTTTTCATGGAAGACCGACCACCTCCCAAACCTAGGTATCCAGCTCCCTTCAGACCTCTCTAACCTATTTTCCCTCAATTACTCACCGTTTCTACAGGGATGCACACAAGATTTCACAGAATGGAGTAAACTCAACCTGTCTTGATTTGGCCGAGCAGCCTCGTTGAAAATGACTACACTCCCTAGATTTCTATATATAGCACAAACAATTCCGATAACCATTCCTAAAGCCTTTTTTTCAAACCCTGCACGTAAAAATCATAAGATAAGTGTGGAAAGGGAAAACCCCAAGACTGGGATTAGCAAGATTATCCGCCCCCAAACATAAAGGCGGAATAGGCCTCCCGGACTTTAGAAAGTACCATAAAGCAGTCCTACTAGCCAAATTGGTTGACTGGCACATCCACAATAAAGAAAAAGACTGGGTCAACATTTAGCAAATGATTATAGATATCCCCCCTCAAAACGCCACCTGGACCCCAAACCCCGCTACAGACAACCTTTACAAAGACCACCCACTGGTATTTCCTTCGATCCTAACCCTAAGACAGCTAGCCCATAGTAACAAAATGGCCTCTATCCTTGGCCCCTTGACACCAATTAAAAATAACAATTTCCTCCTGGCCGTGAAAAAGGCTTCGCCTCATTCACCCCTACTGCCAACCCTAGAGCTTACCAGTTCTTCCAGTCCGGAAGCTTTTGTAAAATTACCGAAATCCCATGTCTGGACAATTCCCTACCGATACCGCAATGGACTTTTTTTCAGTTAAGACACTTCCTCAATGATTCCAAAATCAAGACGGCCTTTACTAAACCGAGAACCCCATTCAAAACCCTATGCTGTGGGGCCCCACAGAGACACCTCATAGCTACAATCTCCTCTATGCTCTCTGATCACGAATCTGACTACATCCTTCCAATCAAAAGGGCCTGGGACCTCCACACAAACCAAGATATTACCCCTGACCACTGGACTCGTATATGCGACACAACCCTCAAAGGCTCCACTAATGTCTCAACACAAGAACACAACTACAAGGTTTTATTGCACTGGTACAGGACCCCTTTTATCCTCAATAAATTTTTTCCAAAGACTTCGAACATTTGCTAGAGATGTAATACCCATTTAGGTACCATGCTCCACATATGGTGGGATTGCCCACGCATTGCTTCTTTTTGGGTAAAGGTTCACGAGATCACTCGGAAAGTTACCTCTCACCCCCTAGAATTTACATCTCACCAATTTCTGTTACACCACTCCACAATTATGGGACATTCATACAAGAAATCTCTGGCGATGCACATGGTAAAGACAGCCAGAATGTGCATTCCGGCACTCTGGAAAAAAGAGACGACACCCTCTATTCAAATTTGGTTCACGAGACTTAATAAAACCCAAGAGATGGAAGAACTAATCACCATTTCCAATGATAACATCTCCTCTTACCACAAGGTATGGCTAAGATGGATAGATTTCAAAACAACCCAATATTACAAACAACTTGTCCCAGATTTACTAAATTCGCATTAGGTTTAAAATATATACTCCCCTCTTTTATTTTTTTTCCTTTTTACACGTTCCGAGAAGAACTATAGTAAATTTGCGGAGGTCTATCCCCCTGTCCCCCCTTCCCCCTCCTTACTGATACCCTAAACTCGGTCCTCTAACACTCAAATAATTTCTTTGGCTTCCCCCCTTCCCCCTCCCACCCACCATCCTCTTCCCCAGTTCTAATCTACTTGGGCACATGACCGACCCATACAAGGGGCGATCCAACAACGGAAAGAGATCACACCAATTCATGTGTTTCTAGTAATATGTCATTAGCTTATTTGTCAATATGCGCCGTTTGGAGGGGTCGATTGTACATTCCTTTTCACGTATTGTGCCCTTTATACTCTATACTTTATACCTTATATTTAATAATTTGTACTTTATACTTTATACTCTTTACTTTTTACTCAATAAACTCTTATGGAAATAAAAAACAGGTTCCTCCATAAAACTAAATGCATAGCAGACATTTCGCGTAAATCGTACAACAGCAGAAAAAAAGTGAACAGGAAAAAAAAACATATTCCAAATAGACATATGCACGTCCAAAAAATTCAGGTGTTTTCGTTTTTTTTCGTTTGTTAGATCATTCGTTATGATCGAAATTCGTTATTCGAATACATTCGTAAATTCGGAAACATTCAGCATACAGCTGCGGCGCAGTTTGGAAGGGAAGAGGTATAGGTTCAGAATACCAATATGGAGACGGTCCTTTTGGATCCAGATCCAGCTAAACTAATCTCTAGATACTATAGGGTGATGGGACCCAGGGAAATAGGGTTGACGGCCAGAGTTATATCTAGATGGGCAGCTTTTGTACCGGAGTTGTCAGAGGAATTGTGGCAGGAGGTTCTGGAGACATACCTTCTGTCATCTCTTCTACCGATAAGATAATTCAATGTAGGTACCTTCATCAAATGTATTATACCCCGACTCAATTATTTAAGATGCATAAAGGCAACTCTCCCACCAGCCATAAATGCCTCGGTTGGAAAGCACTTTTGTTCATATGGTGTAGGAATGCCTCAAGATTAGACTGCTCTGATCTATGGTGACGGAGTTTATAGCGGATAAATTGACCTCCCCAATGTATGCTCACTCCTGAGATGCCTTCTGGGGATTTTCGAACAGGAAGACTTAGACGTATATACCAAATTTTTTCTCAGGGTGCTATATTTTGGAGTGAAAAAATTAATAGCTAGACAGTGGATCTACAGGGAACAACTGACAGTGGGGATGTGGATGAAAGTGGTAAACAATGACATACCTTTATATTGTATGACGTATGAGACTAGAGGAGCTCCCAAGAAGTTTAGGAAGGTGTGGTATAGGTGGGTAGACTCGAAGGATACATTGGGGAGAGAGGAGAAGTAAGGAGTGGCACAGGAAATAAGGGAAGGGAAAGGAGAACCCTTTATTTGATAGGTTTTCCCGGGTCGCAGCATATAGGGGCACAGGGTTGATCTGGTGGATGGGAAACTGAGGTACAGCAATTCTTCAGGCATTTACAGTTCGTCTTTGGTATAAAGTTGGATGCCGGGGGGAGGGGGGAGGTGAGAAGAGGATCTCAAGGGCCTATGGGAGCTTATAGCTTTAGCTTTGGTGGGAGCTAACAACAAAATCCCGTTGGAGAGTAAAATGTGTCAGTGAGGAGCAGAGCTGGGGGGAGATGCAATGAACATGGGTTTTTCATTTTCCTCCCCCCCCCCCTATATCTATAGGGTTTTTTTTTTGCTATTTTTATAGGTCTGTAGATGGCTTTTGAATGAATTTTTATGGCACACATCTATCTATTTTTTGTTTTGTACTAAACCTACATACATTAATTTGTGGAACTGTAGGGCAGTGTTCCTCAACTCCAGTCCTCAAGGCCCACCAACGGGTCATGTTTTCAGGATATCCATTATTTTGCACAGGTGATTTGATCAGTTTCACTGCCTTAGTAATTTCCACAGCCGATTCATCTGAGGGGAATCCTGAAAACATGACCTGTTGGTGGGCCTTGAGGACTGGAGTTGAGGAACACTGCTGTAGAACTGTCATTGATAACTGTCTCTTGGACTTTGCGATTTCTTATACGACTGCTATTTCACAACTTAAGCCTGTAACTTCCATCTCACTCTCTATGTATGCTGCAGCGGTCAGAAGGGACTTAACAGAGCACCCAGGCTTCTCTAAACAACCCCCCGACCAGCCTACTCAAGCTACTGTGACCCAGCAGGGCCCTACAGCTCCAGAGAGCCTTGAAGACATGGAGGCGGGAGTGGAAGGAGGCTCCCTCATCCTCCCAGGTCAGGATTCGCAAACCTCTGCTTCTTCTATTCCGCTTAACACTTCTCCAGCCTCTACAGTTTCCCTTCTAGAAAGGACTCTTTCAGAAATGTTTGCTTCACCGATTGGGGCCCAGGCCCCCGACCCTGATACTCCAAGCCTTCCGGAAGCTCCATTCCCATTTCCACACCCTGAATTGAGATTCATGATGGAAACGTTCTCTAAGATGTTAGCTAACGGCTTGGCTCAAACTGCATCCCAAATAACCTCAACTATTCAGTCAGACCTTCAGAACTTGGGGTCCAGAATTGATGTAGTTGAACAAAAAACAGACCAAACCATTGCAAGAGCTAACCAAAACACTTCCCGCATCCAGGACCTTCAGGATCAGTTAGAGAATGCTCACTCTAAGATTGACGACCTTGAAAACCAGTCCCGTAGATTGAATTTCCATTTGCGGGGGTGCCGGAAACCATCACAGATGTTCAGGAGGCAGTCTGCTCCTTTATAAAGGAACTTATACCAAACATCCCAGAGCACAGATTGGAACTTGATAGGGCCCACAGGGCCCTCCAAGCCCCTCGTTCGGATGATCTTCCACGGGACATTGTGGTGAAACCTCATTTTTATGCGGTGAAGGAGGAAATAATGAAGATTACCAGAAAACTACCGAAAGTGTCCTTTCAGGGACATTCTATTCAGGTGTTCGCAGACAATTCTCCAGCCACCATTCAAAAGAGGAGAACCATGAAACCCTTCCTCGAAGTGCTGCTACAGAAATCTATCAAGTACTGGTGGTCCTTTCCATTCCACCTTTCTTTCTCCTTTAAGGGCAAAACCTATGGCTTCTCTTCATTCAACGAGGGTGAACACCTGTTAGTTAAATTAAACCTTATCACTCTGGAACCGGGTTCCTCTCTCCAAGCCAAATCTGCTGGAGCTACGAAGCGCCCCTCCCCTCAAAGTCCAATCCCACCCGTTTGGAGGAAACAGCACCCCAAGAGACCCAAGGACTCACACCCCCCCTGATTTCTCATGTTCCCTAACAGTGGTTCCACTGTAATGTGTTTAGGGCTTTTCCTTTATTCATTGGCCCAGTTCTGTAATTTCCAAATATTCTGGTTACACATATGTTGGGCCCCTAGGGGGCGGTCCATTGTCTTTACTGTTACTAATGTTGTTATCTTTTTTACCCCACCTTATGTGGGCTGGCTTGATCCTCTGGGGGACTCCCGGCTTGCTCTAGGTCGGTCCCCGCCTCCCCCAATCCCTTCATCTGGGAGGGTCCTGGGGGATTGGAAGGGGATATGACCTGGGGGGACCTGGTGTCTACCTTTACAGGGGACCCAGATGGTCTCCCCTTGCCATCATCTCTATTTACTATGTTGTTTCATGTTGATATATGTTGATATATATTTTTTTTCTACTTTGAAAAAAAAAATTTTATGCTCGGCTCCTTTCTCGGGGTCATCCCGGTAGTTTTTCTTACTGTTGGGCCGTCTTGGGTATGGAGCGGTAGGCGTGCTCCTCCCTCTGCTTCTGGGCTTTACCACTGGGTTTTGTGCAGAGGCAGACGTGTAGCTGCCAGTTTATGCAGTTGTGTCCATTCCAGTTTCGGGCTATGGGAGTCAGTTTTCTGGCTCTCATCCTCCGAAGGTGGAGGGGGCTGGTTGTATTCGATCAGTCGCCCTCCTCTTCTCTCTTCTTTCTTACTGTTTAGATGTTCTTCTCTTTTTCTGTTCTCTTCTCTCTCTTAAATTTTTCTCCTCAGGCACCGGGGGGGCTCTCCCCCGAGGGGTTAGGGACGAACAAGCTCTCATTGGTTAGCAGAGGCAAAACAGATTATTCAAGGTTCTCGGAGACTGGTAAGTTGCTCTATTTTGCAGTGAGTGATTCCCTCTACTTGTCATCATGTTAGCTTCCGTTGTCCAATCCGGATTGTTAAAATTGGCCTCTCACAACTCACAGGGCCTAAATTCCCCCTTAAAACGAAGAAAGTACTTCCAAGCAGCTCATTCGCAGCACTTGGAGGTCCTTTTTGTTCAAGAAACCCACTTCCCTTCACAGTTTTCTCCAAGTTTTCTTCACGCAGGTTATCCGCAATTCTACCTGGCCAATGCACCAGATAAGACCAGAGGGGTTGGAATATTCTTTGCAAAAGGGGTGGGGTTCCAATTACGTCAGGTATTAAGGGATCCAGAGGGGAGATACATCCTCCTGGTAGGTGACATCGGGGGTCGCCCTTTCTCTTTAGTCTCCTACTATGCTCCTAATACGGGCCAAATACAATTCTTCCGATCCATGATAGACTCCCTGTCATCTAACTTGGAAGGGACTGTGATCCTGGGTGGGGACTCCAATACCGCCCTGGATCACATGTTGGACAAATCTAGACCAATTCGCTCTCGCCTCCTACAGCCCCCTAAAAGGAGCCTCAAGCTCGCCAAACGTATTAACTCCCTGGGCTTGGTCGACGTTGGGAGGGAATGTAACCCCAACACGAGAGACTTTACCCATTACTCAGCCCCTCATAAATCCCTGGCCAGAATAGACCATATTTTTTTTAGGAGCCTCCTCCATTCCTCAGGTTGCCAAAGCGTTCATTAGGGATTCCCCGCTCTCAGATCTATGGTAATTTTACACCTCAGATACTCAGGGAATTCGGGGATCAGGCCCCAATGGAGACTAAGGGAAAACTTATTGAATAACCCTGTCCACTGTACCTTACTTCAGAAGGACCTTGAGGAATATTTTAGGTTAAACTCAGGCCCAGGGGTTTCCCCTGTGATGCCCTGGGCTGCTCACAAAGCAGTCATAAGGGGCAAGATAATTCAACTGACGGCTAAACTTAAAAAAGAGAAGAGGTTTCATATAGCTAAGCTAGAGCAAGACTTTCAGAAACTAGCTAAGGAGCACAAGAAAAACCCCTCCCCCCAATCTCGCGTGAAGCTAGAGGCAGGTAGGGCGTCCCTCAATCTGGCACTCACTACTCAGGCGGAGAAGCAGGCCCAATGGGCGAACGCCCACTTTTATTTAAGCAAGGATCATATAGGGCCAAAGTTAGCCTCTAAATTATCTCCGAAAGTCAGGTCCTTCACTTTTCCCAAGGTTAAAGATCTCTCGGGCTCCCTTACCCAAAACCCTCACAAAATGATGTCCACTTTTCAAGACTTTTACATCAAACTTTACAAATCAGAGATCTCGACCTCCTCATCTCCAGCTGCTGCCTTCCTGGACAGCATTCCCATCCCGGCCCTGTCCGAAGACCATAGGCTTTCACTTGAGGCTCCATGCACGGAGTCGGAGATTCATCTTAAGAAGGGCTCAGCCCCGGGCCCAGATGGTCTCTCGACAGGTTATTATAAGCAATTTCTGTCAAAATTGGCCCCTCACCTAGCTAACTTTTTTAACTCACTCCAAAAGGGTATGACTCTCAATGAATACCTTAATTCGGCCAACATATCGGTCATCCCGAAACCCGGGAAAGATCAGTCTGAGGTTAGCAACTATAGGCCCATTTCATTGATCAATAATGATCTCAAAATTTTAACAAAAATCTTGGCCAATAGAATTTCAACCTTTATTGGGGATTATATACATAAAGATCAGGTAGGCTTCATACCCGGGAGACAGGGCCCAGATCAGATCCGTAGGGCCATTGACATTGTCTCGATTCTTGGTTCAGGTTGGGATGGAGGTCCTTCACAGGAAGGCTTTGTTCTGTCGGTCGATCTCCAGAAGGCCTTCGACACTTTCGAATGGCCATATCTTTTTGAGGTCCTGGGTAGATGGGGCTTCGGTCCGAGATTCTTACAAATCATTAAAGCCCTATACTCCAACCCCTCCGCCTCTATAAAGCTGCAAAATTTTCATTCTAAGCAGTTCACTATCCATAGGGGCACTAGGCAGGGTTGCCCACTTTCCCCACTGATATTTGAGATGGCTATTGAACCTTTGGCAATCGCTGTTAGCGATCACGCTAACATTAAGGGAGTAAAATGCGGCTCTCAAACCCACAAATGCGCCCTCTTTGCAGATGACCTGCTATTGTTCATATCTTCTCCCCTCATCTCGGTCCCACATTTAATCAAGCTCCTAGGGACCTTTGGTTCCGCATCGGGTCTAAAGGTCAATATGTCTAAATCAGTGGCTCTTAATATAAATATCCCTGAGACTGTGATGCTTCAGATCAGGGACCAGTTCCCTTTCCAGTGGTCGCCTCTCCAGATTCCGTATCTGGGGGTGCAGTTGGCGGCTAGTTATGATCAACTTTACTCCCTCAATTATCCCCCGCCGTTTAGACGAATCGGGGCAGAGTTAAACAACTGGGGGAAATTAGGCCTTTCCTGGTTGGGTAGGATTAATACAGTTAAGATGACCCTCTTCCCAAGAATTCTTTATTATTTTAGGGCACTACCCATCCCTGTTATAAAGTCTCAAATTCTTAAAATCCAGGCTCTGATCACAAAATATATTTGGGGAAAAAAGGGCTACAGATGTCCAGCTGAGACCCTTTGGAGACGTCGGACTCAGGGAGGCCTTGGCCTCCCAAATCTTTGGCGCTACTATCAAGCTGCGCGATTAGCCCAATTCTCAATTGTTTATGCCAGGTCCAACAGGCCCGACTGGGTGGATATAGAAAGACAAGCAGTCCCCCTCAATACATTAGACTATCTGGTTTGGGCCTCCCCCAAGAACAGACCTGCTATTTTATCCCCCACCCTTTGCAACTCTCTGGCCCTCTGCGATCACCTATTTAACACCACAAAGCTGGCCTCTGCAGTCCGGCCATTACAACATATTTTTAATAATCCCCGTTTCCCTCCGGGTCAGGATATCCATGTCTTTCGTTGGTGGACGAACAAAGGCCTCTTCAGAATAGGACATTTTCTTACCGCATCGGGACCCTTCGCCCTCGAGTATTGCCAGAGCAAATTTGATATGCCCCCTTCTGAGACCTTTAGATTCAACCAGATCCATCACTTCTTGGCCCACTCCTGTAAGGTCAACCCCTCTTCCAATGGGGCCTCCCCTTATGAGATTTGGTGCTCTGATATCTCTTCTCCTAGAGGGGGTATCTCGATTATATATTCCTCTTTGGTAGACCTCCCTGGTTTGCCCTCCTATGCTAGGAGGTGGGAGGGCCTATATAGGTCGAGGCTGGACGTAGCAATGGGTCTCTAAAGTCTTCCTCCCATCTCCACCGTATTACTAAGGACTGTGAGGTCTCCTGGAATAGGACGGCAACCCACAAGTACACCGGAGCTACATCTCCTATGTGATGCTACTCCGCTGCTACCCAGGTGAGATTATTGCACTTTCAATAGATGCTAATAATTACTTCATTGTTCCGTGTTTAACGAACTCCTTGTATCAGAGTTTGATTCTGTTCTGGCGGGGACGGAAAGAGTCACCCCCTGGGCGAGCTCCCCGGGGACACCCAGGCGTTGGCCACGGCGTGCTCCAGGGGATCTCGAGTGGGGGTGAGGGAGATCCTTGTTGTGCCCACCCACCCCCTCGCCGCCGGCTGCCCATGCCTATGGCTTTGACTGGGGGGAGGTGGGGAGGGGATGAAGCGAGGTGCCCCGGGACCTCGAATTGGAGGCCGGAGCCCACGAACTGGTCCTGCCTGACCAGACCATGTTTGGTTAATTATGTTTGTTGTACTATGCTTGTTTAGGTGCACATGACCCACATATCTTTAAAAACTGGACCATTCCACTCTAACTACAAATGCAGGTAATTCTGGACGGTGTAGTCCAACAATATCCCGGTGTCTTCTTATCCCCTATCCTCGAGGCAGCAGGCTTGCCTTGAACCTATCGGCCTCTTTCTCTCTACTCCCTTACCCCATCTAGGTGGGATAGCAGGACTGCTCTCACCTCCGGTTCTTGTACTACACTTGAAACCTATCCCAAACAAGGGACTCCCTCATTCAGGGGTCATTTCTGTCTCCAAAGCCTGCTCAGGGTCGCAAGCCACCGACTCTTAAACCCCTCCATTCCCAAATCCCGCACCCCCCAACCATCTGGTCAGGTCTAGAGGGCTAACACCCGTAGTACCTCTCAATATCAAAGACTCTAGTTCACCTTATACGTGCCCCTGGATCTTGCCGTTCTGACAAACTGCAACATGTCAAACCCCCCCATACGTTCAATCCCCGTTTCTCTGAAAATATGCTCACACAATGTCAAAGGTCTGAATCTTCCTGAAAAGAGGAGCAGTGTACTGGAAGAAGCACACAGACTGCGGGTCCAGGTGCTCTTCTTGCAGGAAACTCATTTTCAGACAACCAAAACACCCCGGTTACAAAACCATAGGTTCCCTAGGGCCTTTCACTCGACCTGCCTGGACTCTAAGACGAAGGGCATGTCGATTTTACTTGCAAAGTCCTTCAATCTTATCGTCACAGACCAACTCCTTGACCCAGAGGGCAGATTTATCTTCCTGAAGGGTACTTGGAACGACAAACCGCTTACATTGGCGAACATATTTTGCCCCAACATTAAGCAAGTGTCATTCCTCAGAGAGGCCCTGGCGAAACTCACACTGTTCAAGTCGGGCATTCTAGTGCTAGGGGGAGACTTCAACATCCCACTAGACCCAGTAGCCGATACATCCACAGGCACTTCGACATTGACATACGCATCCCTTAGACAAATAAAATTACAACTAGCCTCCCTGACACTTCACGACACATGGAGAACCCTCCACCGCGATTACACGTTCTACTCCACGCCACATCGGCGATACTCTAGAATAGATTATCTATTCATACAGCAGTCCGACCTACAGTACCTCCAACAGGCCACAATCGAACCGCAATACCTATCTGATCACAATCCTATTACTGCCACCCTAGTCTTCCCAACCACGCGCTCCTGTACGAAGTTCTGGAGATTAGATGCATCCCTTCTCACAGACCCCAGCCATTTAGCACGCGTACAGCAAGAGCTTTCGGAATACTTTAATCGAAATGATACCCCTGACACCTCTCCAATGACCCAATGGGAAGCGCACAAGTGCGTTATTAGGGGGGTGTTCCTCTCCATAGCAGCGCAAAGGAAAAGAGAACACCTAGCATTAGTAAATGACCTGACGTCTAAAGTGCGTGCGCTAGAAACTAAACACAAACACTCTTTAGCGACTCAAACAGCCCAAGAATTAGCAGACACCCGCGCACTCCTGACTGAAGAACTGTTTCGGAAAGCCAGACGACGTTTAACCCTCTCTCGCCGCCTATTTTACGAACAGGGCAATAAGCCAGGTAGACTCTTAGCCAGAGCGACGCAGCAGCGTAAACTGAATATTACAGTTCACCACATATAAATCCTGTATAATAATAATAATAACCGACCCAACCTCCAAAATGCACTCTAGAAATGAGGCGATAGCTCAGCAATTCCAATCCTTCTATGAAAATCTGTACAACATACAACAAAATGAACATGACCCGTTAACAACTTCAAAACGCGCAGACATAATCAAGGAATTTCTGCAAAAATACAGCCCCACAGCCCTAAATGCTGATGAAGCAGAAGCCCTAGACTCACCCCTGATGCCAGAGGAATTTCAGACCGCGATAAAGAACAGAAAGCCAGGCAAGAGCCCGGGTCCTGACGGCCTCACGGCGGCCTATTATAAGACATTTCTTGACATCCTCTCCCCACGCTTCCTAAAGGCATTTAATTCCCTAGATTCTGCATCCTGCAACTCCCCACGCCTCTTAGAGGCCTACATTGCTGTTGTCCCGAAGGACAAAAAAAGATCCAACCAATGTCTCTAGCTATCGCCCGATATCCCTCCTAAACGCTGATGTCAAATTATTCGCAAAAATTCTGGCGACACGATTATCCGCTCACGTACCGTCTTGGATCCATCCAGACCAAGTAGGGTTTGTCCCCGGACGCGAAGCCAGGGACAACACTGTAAAGGCGTTGAACCTCCACTACTAGCTCACAACGCATAAGCAAAAAGGTTTCTTCCTGTCGGTCGACACAGAAAAGGCGTTTGACAGAGTGTCCTGGGAATACATGGAAGCGGTCCTGAACGCCATAGGACTCGGGCCCCGCTTGCGCGCGCTTATCATGTCACTCTATGCGAACCCCAGTGCTAGAGTGAAAGTGAATAGACACCTGTCAAACGCCTTTCGTATCCGTAACGGGACCAGACAGGGATGCCCCCTGTCACCCATACTATATATCATCACGCTAGAACCCTTGCTACGCTGCATAAGAGCCAACCCTGACATAACAGGAGTTCGGGTCCGAGAACGGGAATATAAAATTGCGGCGTTCGCGGACGACGTTCTACTCTTTCTTACTGCCCCTCTAACCTCCCTTCCCAACCTCCTGCAGGTCTTTGAACATTTTAAGTTGATATCGAACCTAAAACTGAATTATTCCAAATCGTACGCGCTAAATGTCTCCCTCCCTTTAACACTGTCGGAACAATGTCAGAGTAACTTCCCATTCCGTTGGAAAAGCGACGCAATTCAATATCTAGGTATCCAATTACCAGCCCGTCTGTCCGAACTATATCAAAGGAACTTCTTAGCGGAACTGCAGTCCATCAAACAGGACATACACAGGTGGGGGAATTCCCAAATTTCCTGGTTCGGGAGAGCGGCCGTACTCAAAATGACGGTGCTACTATCCCAATTCGCCTCCCACCCGCTTTCTTTAACACATACAAATCTATTTGTAGGAATTTTATTTGGCATAATAAACCCGCAAGAATTGGCTAGGAAAGGCTGATACTACCCAAACTAAAGGGAGGGATTGGTCTTCCCGATATCCAGCGGTATTACTGGGCTGTACATCTGGCTCGTATCATTGACTGGAGTGTACATGCCGGAAGCAAATGCTGGGTACCGTTGGAAGAGCTGATAGCAGACGCCAACCTGTGTATGACCCCCTGGATGCAAACGAGATCCTTCTTACAAAAAATCCCAGATCATCCAACAATCGGACCCACTCTTCATATATTTGACAAAGCCTGCTCCGCATTCTCAATCTCGACACGTATTGGTCCCCTCACCCCCATTAGGAGTAACCCGGACTTTGCTCCAGGTCTTCACTCGAGTTTCCTACGGGTGGAATGGCCACAACGGGATTTTCTCGCCAAGCACGTCCATAAACACGGACGATTTCTGAAACAGTCAGAACTTGCAAATTGCTCAAGCACAGGCCAAATCCCGTTCTGGTCATATCTACAAATTAGGCATTTCATCATGGGCCTTGCCCAAAAGAGTGATCTTGCGCGTGATTTGACAACATTTGAGACACTTTGTGTAAGCGGTTCTCCCCAAAGCCACATGATCTCCCTTCTGTATGCTGAGATGTTCTGTGATCCCTTGGTAGCTACCAAGACAGAGCGAGCCTTCTGGGTTTAGGCACTGAGCTTAGAAATTAAAGAAGAAACTTGGGATAAAATTAATTTTCTCATTCACAAGGGGTCCCAGAATGTCTTGGTGCAGGAGAATGGCTACAAGCTGAAATCTCGCTGGTATAGGACCCCCGATGTAGTACATAAATTCTCCCCAACAGTCCCTGAACAATGCTGGAGGTGCAAACAGGGAAAAGGCACCTTCCTCCATGTGTGGTGGGATTGCCCAGCTATCCAGCCATACTGGAGGAGGACCCATGAAATAATAACACGTTTGTCATCCCTCCCAATAGAATTCACACCAGGACAATACTTGCTTCACCTGACTAAAGTGCCAACCAAACGCTACCATAGATCGCTGGCCATGCACCTTATCAATGCAGCGCGGATGTGCATTGGAGGTTCGCCGATGTCCCTAAAACAGCGGAGTGGCTCCGCAGAATCAACAAAGTGTCAGAAGTGGAGGAACTGATATACATTTCCCACGACAAACTGTCGCAATACATCGCAACATGGGAACCCTGGATGTCCTTTAGGGACTCCCAGGAATACCGGGACCTTCTCATGCCGACAACCTAGCTGTCTGAAGACGTGCCCTTTGCATGCCTTATCTGCCCAACTAGGGGGGTCCCGAAACCGGGGGAGGGTTGTTGGTGAGATGATCGCCCCCTCCCTCTAATACTCTCCAGACCTTACCAGAGCTGTGCCCCCCCTCCCTCCCCCCTCCCTCTCGTACCCGAAGAGCTAGAAGCACTGTTGCCCTTCGCGCTCTCCCTTCCTTCCACTCCTAGGAGATGGCAACCGGGAATGCCCTATCTAGAACATAACCCGAATGGTATATCTACTTCTGTTATCATGCATGTGGCAACGCTGGGTTGCCCAATTTTCATGGTCACGGGCCTAGTACCGGTATCACCGGAAGCTTCCAACGAAGCCCACGCACTCAGGGCACCGACCCGTCGCCAGGCTATAACCAGCTTTTGTAACCTGAAAATATGAGTCCCCCTTTATATTTGAACTGGACTGATTACCTTTCTTGATTTTGATATGCACTTATTCATATACTTCTGTTCTGCATTTTTTTCTTTTTTTTTTGGAAAACTCCAGAGCCTGTTTCTGGAAAATGTGACTATACTTTGTACAAACTTTATATACTTGTATTGTGCTTCTCCTTTTTCAATAAATCATTTATGGAAAAAAAAAAAAAAGAATAGAGAAGAATATAATTATATTAAAATAGAATATAACCAATTAACCATGTTCCAAAATTTGAATTTTCGAATAGTATCAATTTGAATGAGATTGAAAAAAATCCCAAACAAAGAAAACCAAAAGAAAAGAATATAATAGAAAATAGAATAGAAAAGAAATAAAATATAAAATGAATAGAAAATACAGTCTTCTGAAACTTGAATTTCCAATAGAATGACTTCAAATTCGAATTTCAATAGAAAAGTTTAGAATAGAACAGAAAAGAAATAATAGACTAGAAAAAACTAGAGAAATAAAAATAAAGAGAATAAAAAAACAATACAAAACAATAGAATAGAAAAACTATAGAACAGAATGGAATTATATCTATCTATAGTAATTATACATCAATTTTCCGAAATTCAAATTTCGAAAAACAGTATGAATTCCAATTTCGAATAGAATGAATTTGAATAGAAAAGATTATAATAGAAAAGGAAATAAGAGAAAAGAATACAATAGAAAATAAGAGAATAAGATAGAAAAGAATAGAAAAATAATAGAACAGAACTTAAATATATATATATATATTCAGTCTATTTTAAATTCGAATTCATTGTATTTCAAATTCGAATTTCGGAAAATTGATAGATAATATGTAATTCCATTCTGTTCTATTGTTTTTTTATTCTTTAATATTTTATTTTCTTATTTTCTATGTTATTCTTTTCTATTATTTTCTAATCTATTATAATCTTTTCTATTCAAATTCACATTCAATCTATTCGAAATTCAAATTCATGCTGTATTCAAAATTCGAATTTCGGAAAATTGATATATATCGATTTTCCGAAATTCGAATTTCCAATAGAATGGCTTCAAATTCGAATTTCAATAGAAAAGTTTAGAATAGAAGAGAAAAGAAATAATAGACTAGAAAAAACTAGGGAAATAAAAATAAAGAGAATAGAAAACAATACAATACAATAGAAAACAATAGAATAGAAAAACAATAGCACAGAATGGAATTATATCTATCTATAGTATTTATACATCAATTTTCCAAAATTCGAATTTCAAAAACAGCATTAATTCCAACTTCAAATAGACTTAACATGAGTTTGAATAGAAAAGATTATAATAGAATAGAAAATAAGAGAACATAATAGAATAGAAAATAAGAGAATAGAACTTAAATATATATATATTCAGTCTAATCGAAATTCGAATTCATTGTATTCGAAATTCGAATTTTGGAAGATTGTTATAATATATATATAGTCTTTTTTATTTTATTCTCTTTATTTTCATTTACCTTGTTTTATTAAATTGTAATATTTATTTTCTCTTCCATTCTAAACTTTCCTATTGAAATTCGAATTTGCAGGCATTCTATTGGAAATTTGAATTTCGGGAAATCGATATACAGGGTGGGCCATTTATATGGATACACCTTAATAAAATGGGAATGGTTGGTGATATTAACTTTTCAAGATGATTGGTGACCATGGCGGCCATTTTGAAGTTGGCCATTTTGAATCCAACTTTTGTTTTTTCAATAGGAAGAGGGTCATGAGACACATCAAACTTATTGGGAATTTCACAAGAAAAACAATGGTGTGCTTGGTTTTAACGTAACTTTATTCTTTCATGAGTTATTTACAAATTTCTGACCACTTATAAAATGTGTTCAATGTGCTGCCCATTGTGTTGGATTGTCAATGCAACCCTCTTCTCCCACTCTTCACACACTGATAGCAACACCGCAGGAGAAATGCTAGCACAGGCTTCCAGTATCCGTAGTTTCAGGTGCTGCACATCTCGTATCTTCACAGCATAGACAATTGCCTTCAGATGACCCCAAAGATAAAAGTCTAAGGGGGTCAAATCGGCAGACCTTGGGGGCCATTCAACTGGCCCACGACGACCAATCCACTTTCCAGGAAACTGTTCATCTAGGAATGCTCGGACCATTTGTGAGTAGCTAATATCCGCGGAAGGGATGTTCGACTAATGCCACTCTCCAGTGACATGCAGCGAATGCTACGCTGTGGGCTCTTGCTGAATAAAGCTAGGACATCCACTGATGTTTCTTCATTAGTGACAGATTTCATGCGTCCACATTTCGGCAAATCCAACACTGAACCAGTTTTACGAAACTTAGCAAGCAGTTTGCTAACTGTAGCATGGGAGGTGGGTGGTCTCGTAGGCTGTCTTGCATTGAAATCTGCTGCAATGACCCGGTTACTGCGTTCACCAGACATCAACACAATTTCTATCCGCTCCGCACGTATTAACCTTGGCGACATGTCAATGGCTGTAAACAAAGAGAAACTTGTAAATAACTCATGAAAGAATAAAGTTACGTTAAAACCAAGACCATTGTTTTTCTTGTGAAATTCCCAATAAGTTTGATGTGTCACATGACCCTCTTCCTATTGAAAAAAGAAAAGTTGGATTCAAAATGGCTGACTTCAAAATGGCCGCCATGGTCACCACCCATTTTGAAAAGTTTCCCCCTCACATACACTAATGTGTCACAAACAGGAAGTTAATATCACCATCCATTCCCATTTTATTAAGGTGTATCAATATAAATGGCCCACCCTGTATATATATATATATATATATACAGGGATGGTGGGAACCCCTCATAATGGGCACAGCAGGTGTACAGACCCAGGAACTCAGCACAGGGATGGTGGGAACCACTCATAATGGGCACAGCGGGTGTACAGACCTGGGAACTCAGCACAGGGATGGTGGGGACCCCTCATAATGGGCACAGCGGGTGTTCAGACCCGGGAACTCAGCACAGGGATGGTGGGAACCCCTCATAATGGGCACAGTGGGTATACAGACCCGGGAACTCAGCACAGGGATGGTGGAACCCCTCATAATGGGCACAGCAGGTGTACAGACCCAGGAACTCAGAGTCAGCACAGGAATGGTGGGAACCCCTCATAATGGGCACAGCGGGTGTACAGACTTGGGAACTCAGCACAGGAATGGTGGAAACCCCTCATAATGGGCACAGCAGGTGTACAGACCCAGGAACTCAGCACAGGGATGGTGGAAACCCCTCATAATGGGCACAGCGAGTGTACAGACCTGAGAACTCAGCATATTCATATTATAATATATATGTATGTAGAATTATATTCTGTTGTATTGTTTTTCTATTCTGTTATATCTTATTCACTTATTTTATTCTTTTCTATTTTCTATTCAAATTCATATTCAATCTTTTCTAAATTTGAATTCATGCTGTATTCGAAATTCGAGTTTCAGAAAATTGATAGATAATATGTAATTCCATTCTGTTCTATTTTTTTCTCTTCTTTTCAATTTTATTTTCTTATTTTCTATTTTATTCTTTTCAAATATTTTCTAATGTATTATAATCTTTTCTATTCAAATTCACATTCAATCTATTCGTAATTCGAATTCATGCTGTATTAGAATTTCGGAAAATTGATATATATCGATTTTCCGAAATTCAAATTTTCAATAGAATGGCTTCAAATTTGAATTTCAATAGAAAAGTTTGAATAGAAGAGAAAAGAAATCATAGACTAGAAAAAACAATACAATACAATAGAAAACAATAGAATAGAAAAACAATAGCACAGAATGGAATTATATCTATCTATAGTATTTATACATCAATTTTCCGAAATTCGAATTTCAAAAACAGTATGAATTCCAATTTCAAATAGAATGAATATGAAATCGAATAGAAAAGATTATAATAGAATAGAAAATAAGAGAAAAGAATAGAATAGAAAATACAATAAGATAGAAAAGAATAGAAAAATAATAGAACAGAACTTAAATATATATAATCAGTCTATTCGAAATTCAAATTCATTGTATTTGAAATTCGAATTTTGGAAGATTGTTATAATATATATAGTCTTTTTTATTTTATTCTCTTTATTTTCATTTCCCTAATTTTTTTAAATTGTAATATTTATTTTCTCTTCCATTCCAAACTTTTCTATTGAAATTCGAATTTGCAGGCATTCTATTGGAAATTCGAATTTTGGGAAATCGATATATATATATATCCATTATGAGGGGTTTCCACCATCCCTGTGCTGAGTTCCTGGGTCTGTACACCTGCTGTGCCCGTTATGAGGGCTTTCCACCATCCCTGTATATATATATCGATTTCCCGAAATTCGAATTTCCAATAGAATGCCTGAAGTGATTGTAGCCGTATTAGTGCAATAGTGCCAGAGAAAACTGAGTACTGTCCGTGATACTTTTTTTATTTGCACTAACATAACATTTTTCAGGACAAGCTTTCGGGGTATCTCCCCTTCTTCAAGGTCCAAGCAGTACTGAATAAAAACTGTTTTAGCCAAATGTTAAAAAAGAGAAAAAAAAGAGAAAAAAAAAAGAGAAAAAAAACCTCTAAGGGAAAGGAAAAACAAACAAATACAAATCGATGTATAAGGCCATGGTAATGAAACTAGCTGCAGAGATAGTGAGGTAAGACAGGCAGAGTTATAGACTGGGGAGGGGAGGGGGGGTGACAGTCACAGAGGGGGTCGTAAAATTTAGGAATAATGAGTGAGAAAACCAATATCCAAGTTTAAGCCGTTATTTTTTGTATCAAAAAGAAGAATCATTCTTAGTTCAAACGTTTTCCTTTCCTGCATGGTTCTGAAGTCCCCTTTAAGAACTAAAACATTGAGGTTTTCAATAGTGTGGTCCGGTTGTGAAAAATGATGTCCCACCGGTGTGCAGGAATCATTTTCTTTATGTTCCTTGATGGAATGTCTGTGTAAATTCATCCTTGTTTGCAATTTATGTCCTGGTTCTCCAACATAAGATCCTTTGTTGCACCTACTGCATTGAATGAGATATACCACATTACTAGAGGTACAGCTGTATGACCCCATGATATTGAAGCTTCCATTTGTGTGTGTGACACTCTTGGATGGATTGATCCGGTTGCACAGCTTGCAACGTTTTTTATTGCAGGGTTTGTTTCCATTATTCGTGTCTTCATAATCAGAGTGAAGTTTCCTGCTCATTAGTTTTTGTCTGAGATTGGGTGGTTGCCTGAAAGCCAATATTGGGGGTTGTTGGAATATTTCTTTCAGGGTATCATCTTCTGTTATAATGGGTTGTAAATCTTTGATTATCTTTTTTATCTAGTGCTGGGTTGTATGTAGTGACTAGAGGGACACGGTTATTTGTTTTTTTCTCTTTGTATTGGAGCAGATTTTCTCTTCGGGTTTTCAAGGCTGTGTTTATGCTGCTGTTTATGGTTTTGTCTTTGTATCCTTCCTTATGGAAGGAGTCTGCCAGTGTTCTGAGATGTTTATCTCTGTCCTCTGGGTCTGAACATATTCGGTGGTATCTGATGGTCTGGCTGTGTATGATGGCCCGTTTAGTGTGTTGGGGGTGAAAACTGGAACTATGGAGATAGCTGCATCGGTCAGTCGGTTTTCTGTATATCGAAGTGTGAAGCTTCTCATCCCTGATGTATATTGTAGTGTCTAGGAAGTTGACATGTGTGTTTGAATAATCCATTTTTAGCTTGATAGATGGGTGAAAGGTGTTGATTAGAGTTGAGCGAACCTCTGGAAGTTCGGGTTCTGCTGGTCCGGCCGAACTTCGGGACAAAGTCCGGGTCCGGGTCCAGACGGAACCCAAACGATCGCACGGACACCGAACCCCATTGAAATCAATGGGGACCCGAACTTTTAGGCACAAAAATGGCTGTAACAAAGTCCTGGAAAGCCCTAGAGGGCTGCAAAAGGAAGGGAATGGGGGTAAGGGTGGGACAAGTGACCTACAAAGAAATGGGGACAGGGAAATAACTTTAAATATTTTTTAAAAAATAAAAACATAAAAAATGCAAAAATGGAGGTGAATGTGGATCATCTTCAAACTGTGTCTGAAAAGTATTAATTAATGGTAGAAGCCATATAACTGTTCTAAAATCATCTTCAAACTAGGGCAAGTGCCCTACAAAAAAATGGGGATAGGGAAAATAAATTAAAATCAA